>SNQJ01S0184695.1:18838-33758 GCA_010110895.2 Picea sitchensis
GCTTTGGAGATTGTTAGCTTGGCTAGATGAGCCATTTTGTCAAGATAGATTGTGAATATTATTAGATCTATGCTCTCAGAATTCTTGGAGTGGAAGTGTGTGGGGAATGAAGGATAGTTGGAAGGGACCTTACGACATCAAGGCCATGGTTGTAATCTCTCTTTCACATTTAATATGATACAATAATATGATTCTTTATTGTAAATCTTGTTGTGTTTTATTGTATGATTCCTTGATCACATACATAGATTTATATTGAGTTTATGCTATTACTATCACTTTGGTTGGTTGCATTCTTTTGCAGGTTCATCATTATATGAGAATTGGAATGGAGCTAGGATGGTGATGGTGAGAGGAAGAAAAATTTAAATAGTATGTCACCTATCCCTCTTTAGTTAGCAAATTCAATATCTAAAACTTAAGGAAAGCGTCATGTTCGGGTGTGTTTTGTTCTAGATCTAGGTGGATCTAGGGAGATTAGTTAGTGTCTGCACCTACCGATTTATCCAATAACAAAATTGGTGACTCCACTGGGGGAGGGATTGTTTCCTAGTTAGTCTAGTTTCCCTTGCTTTGATTGTTTTATTTCTGGTCTCTGAGTCTGTGGGAGATCCATCCAGACTCTCTGGATCTAAAAGTTCACTTAGATTTTTTGTCCTTTTTCCAAAATCTCTTTGATTACAAACAGTATCGCACTGTACCCGTCTGGAGCCTGTGAAAACCCTTGATTTTTTCACCCCACTGTTTAAACCAGTGCGACATGTTCGCACCCTACCCATTATTAGCCTGCGAAAAATGTTGATTTTCACACTATAATATATTGCTGGCTTGCGAACTTGTTTGTAAATTTTTTTGGATTGGGTCTTGTTATCTTTTGATGCCCAGTTTTTCTTTGATCATATGGATTGAACTTTTGGAGTCTATATTGAACTGTTTACAGTCTTCTTGACATTCTTTGAGTTGATTTTAACCATCTTTGCTTTGTTTGGTTTTGAAGGATTAGTCTCTTTCTTTGAGTGTCTTTCAATTACAAAGCATGTGTTTTCTTTAGAATTGTTTAGGGAAAGATCATATTTCTTCTGAATAGTTTGCTTTAAAAGAAAACTTTTAGTTTGGGTTTCTTTGTTTTAAGAAAGTTCATTATTGCTTTTAGTGAAATTTTTGAAACAAAAAGATTTAATTTCTTGCTTTATATTAGATTGGGGGCATCCTTGCATTTGAAGTAGCGAAATTGCATGATTCTTGGCATTTTTTGGTCTTAAATTCTGAAAAAATTTCCCCCTCATGGTCGGGGGGGGGCATGAATCATGTATTGGTGTACAGTGTATTTTGCTCATTTCTTAAAGATATTGATAATGATGAGTTTTTTTAAATGTTGGGACATTATGCGTTTGGGAATGATAAATGTTTTCTCCTTCTCGTAGCATAGCTCTCATCAAAATGAAAGGATTTCATCTTCATCTCTTTGCATAAATTTCGAGTCAGTCAAAAAACCATATTGTCCACACCATCTTCCTTTTGAGTAAAAACAACCTTAAAAATAAAGCGCTTATAAAAATTGATTAGACATTTTTATATTTTCTGGTAGCAAACCTACATTAGATTAGTTGTAAGGCTTTGGAATAGGTGCGAAATATAAATCTCCAAAGCTTCAAACAAACATAGTATCTTGTGATAGGGAGAGTTAAATCCACTTACTACATTTTTTCCTGGGAAGCCCTTCTCACACAAGGTTCAATCACAAGGTCACATTAAGACTGGCAGAGTTACTCACCCTGCTTTGTTGGTCTTCATGTAGAGATTGCACATATTATGGGGGTCACTTGAAGGTATACCCACAATTATGAGTGGAAGCCTTTTGAGTTGATTTTGAGCTAGATACCCTGCCTCTGCACGTGGATCAGACTGTTGACTATTTCCCCAGGAATCACTGTAGTAATTGTTAACCTTAGTGGCCTATCTTTCTAGGTTCTTTACATGAGGTGACTGTGGAGGGGCAAGTCTTCACGGTACCTGGAATCGACATTGGCCAAACTCACTCGGGCTCCTTGGAGGGTATACCCACGATTATGTGTGGGAGATTGCACCAAGGCGTAAGTTCGTTAAGTAGGTCATCAACATAACTTTTCCACCCACTCTATCTCAACCCCTTCTTACTTTGTTCCCGCGACATTGGATTTCACCACCAACTAGTGTGCTCATTGTGGGAAGGTTGTTTTTGCTTGTTTTCTTACTAGATTTTTAGCATGTGTTGTTTGTTTTCCCTAGTGGACTCTAGATTGGATCTTTATTTTTATGGCGTCAGTTCCCAAAATGACCAATGAAGGAACTCCTTTTCCAGGTGAACCTTTTGTTTTTCCTTCTTACTGAAACATTGGTCCTCCTCATATTGCTACTTTGAGCCTTCCAGGTCTCACAATTGGATTACTGGTATGGTTTTTTTCCACTCAGGTAATCCCGAATGCAGTTAGTGCTTCAGTCGCAAGCACTTCCCCCCAAGAGCATCAACCTCATGTTGATCCTTCACCTTCTTCACCAGTAAGGTCTTCTTCACCTTCTTCGCTTGCAAGGTCACCTTCTATTTCATATTATTCGTCGAGTGAAAGTTATGAAGCTAGTAACCAAGTGAATAAGAAGAAGAAGAAAAGAAAGATTAAGAAGAAAAAATATAAACAGGGGTCAAAACCTCCAACCACTATCAAACATGTTGGAAAACAACTAGTTACTGTTAATCGTGCTGGGAGTGTTGATGATGTCAATATCACCCAAACAACTCGTAAGCCCAAGTACCCTTGCGGGCTTTGTAAGGGTGGCCATATTATTAAGGATTGCCCTGTGTTGTTCCTCTTTCGTCACCTTAGTGAGAAAAATAGAGGTGCTTGCAATTTTAGTTGGGTTTGCTAAGTAGGACAGCTGCAAGGAAAAGGGTTAGAGAAAGAAATATAAAACAACAACTAAGAATTAAACTAAGAAATAAAACAACAAATAAATTGATAAACATAGGGACATAAGGACAAAAGAAACAATGAGACCCATGTCACCAATGATAAGGCTAATATTAGTGAAAGAAAATACTGAGAAGCAAGAGGACTGTGAGTCCCTTCTTCCTCCAAGGGAGGGCTCTTGGACCCCCACAAATAAGCTCTTCTTACAACTTTGAAAATGAAAATGAAAATGGTGAAAGAGTTCTTTGCTAATCCACTCAAGGGGTGAGATGGATTGCCCAATGCAATGATGTGAGTATACTCTTGGCAAGGATAGAAGATTCCTCAAGAGAATAATGGCAGCATAACTTTGCTATGAATTCCTTGAAAAATGAAGTGTATCCATGGCCTTTTTATAACATTCCTTTGAGGTATTGTCCAACTAGTTTGTAGTGTGTAAAGAGGCTAATTAGGGAATTTCTAGGTCTTTGACCAACCACCCAGTCGAATCCAGTCCAAATTTGAGTGTCAAGTCAACTTGGAAGCTGAACCAGAAGTGGGTGGGAGGCCAACCACTCTCATAAATGCGTCATTTCTCAGGTGTGTAGCTTTTTGCGACAATAGTCGTGCATCATGCGCATGTGCGTGAATCTTGTGTTTATGTTTTGCGCATGTGCATGCACGCCCTGTGTCTTCATAGCGCCCTTTAATTTTTGCACTAGTTGTATAGTTTTGACCCTTTGGGAATGATTTTGTGATATTTTTGGTCCATGGGTGACCTCATAACTGTTTCGCGATGCTGAATTCTTGTAACCATTTGCGGACGAAATTTTAGTGATAACAGATGCCCCCTGATGGATGAGGTTAGGAGCATATGTATAGCTGAAATCCATCAATGTTTCTTCTATTGAGAGTGTTGTAGTAAGAGAGAGAAATAGTGGGATTGTCTAGAGCGATCCATTGGAGGGAGAAAGGAACCTGTAGAACTCGACCTTCCATTAGGTGTGTATAAATAAACTGTGTACAAACGAGGTGGGCATGCCCTATGCTCGTGTCATGTAACTCAAAAAATGGAATGAAGTGTTGATGTAGACAACTGAAGTGCCCTCGGGGGTGGTCGTGATAAAGGCAAAAGACAATTCTACGGAGGAAAATACTCTGAAAAGTAGGCAACAATATCTGTAGGAAGTATGACATATTCTGTAGGCATTGATAGCCTAGCCAAGTTCAGAGGTCTTCGACGAATATAAGAAATAACTGCAATAGTCGCAAAGTAAGACCCACTGTAACATGAGAAAGTGTTGACGTCGAATGTTAAGGGGGGCAATGGCAGCAGGGAGCAATTGTGGTTCTCCCTGTGACATCTGAGATCTCTCATTGGATAGGTAATGAGAATCAAGATACTGTCACCCTTCTGGAAAACTATGTTGATGTCGACAAAAGGTAGACACGACTCCCAGAAGTGGAGGGCTTTGTGAAATCTATGAGGTGAGGTTAGGAATTGGAGGGGGTACATGGTCAAATTCAAGATGTATGGAGACTCAAGACTACCCTTGGGTTGGGGGTATATGCAAAGTAGAAGTGGTCGCAACCGTTCAACTAAGTCGAGTGTCAGGGGAACAACAAGATGTGGGATAAGTTGTGCCAGAGGTGGGACAAAGTGAATAAACTCAGAGGGAAGAGGTAAGTGGCCTGTGGGATACTTAGAGGATATGGACGATGTCAATAAGGGTAGATGAGAAAGAGTGCCCCAACCAAGGGTGACATGGGTTGCATTTGCCAAAAAGGGAAGAAGGTCGCCAAAGGTGATGACAAAAAGGTAATGTAAATGCTGGAAACAAAGGAGTTTGTACAATAAATAAAGAATAATTTGGGATAAGTGTACAAATACAGAAATGGGTGCCCCAATGTAACATGGTTGGTCCGGGTAGGGCACAATTTGCTTGGATAACTAGTGGAGGGTGGGGGGCCCCATGGGTGGGTTTCTGTATGAGGTAGGTGAAATGAAAGGAAATTTGCAGGGTTTCTGTATGAGGTAGGTTCGTGAAATGGAGTCCGGTGGGAAATCTAGCAAAATGAGGAGAATGAGTATGTGGCTGATTCACGACATAATGGAAGACTATCAGGACTCCGATCCCTAATAGGGTTGAAAAATAGCATGAGTGTCAATGTGAAAAAGGGTGCTATGAATGGGAAAACTCATGTGGGGGAGTGCGCTACCGGGTGATAGTACCGAAGATGCAAATGAAGGTGTTGGTACTGCAGAGTCGGAAATGGGGATTTGAGAGGCACATGTCAGAGGGTATGACTGGAGATGCAAGTGAGATTCAGAGGGAATGAATACATACTAGTACTGAGTATATACCTGAAGGGGTTGCGTTGATGTATGATGAAAAAGTACCTGCACACCTGAAAACCAAATACTCGATGTGAACAATATCTGAAGAGACTCGAACATACGAGCATTTATTTGATAATTTTGAATATGCGCATGTGTACCTGGTCGGGGTAAGAAAAAAAAAGGTGTCCCAGGGGTTTAGGATGAAAAGAGGCCCAGGGACTGTCATGATGTAGATGATGGGATGATGATCCCATGGCTGAAGACGGATCGAGAAATGGACACCCAGAGCTCCCGGAATGGTGAGTGGAAGTTTGGTGAAAAGGCCTATATATAGCTGTAGGGCCCACATTTCCACCTCATTTGTACTTGCTGCTATAGTGACTGGACGAGAAGTATTTAGAGGAGATTTGGAGATTCCGAGAGGATGAGGCATCTGATCAAGGACCAATGAGCTTCAGGTTAGTGGTCTAATCATCCTGCATAGAATTAGGGTTTCCATTTTTGGGCAGGGGATGTACAGAGGGTCGTACAGGGGGTTGTATGGGTGTGGGCCCCCACATGCGTGGGCGATATGGAAGTATGCACGCACAAGTGCATGCCTGCCCACCAGATAGGTGTGCATGGGGGAACCTGTAAGGGGGACAAAGGCACGCATTATGTGCGCACCTGTTGGCTACACAGTCGCGCATGTGTGCGCGGCTGTGTATTGGACAGGCGCGCATTAATGCATGCATGTGTTCGTGACAGGGTGCATGAAGGCACCCTTGTATGCTGAGCAGGCCCGCACTCATGCATGCCTAAAGGATGGACAGGCATGCCTGAGGGCATGCCTGTGGAGTGGATAAGAGCGCATACATGTGTTCTTGTGGAGTGAGCAGGCGCGCATGTGTGAGCGCCTGTGGGTTAAATAGCCGCGCCTTGGAGGCAAGGTTGACGGGTGTAAAACTTATTTTTTTAATGTTGTTTATGGGCCATTTGGCTGACTTAGGACTGTTTTATGTGGCTGCAGGTGATCATTTTGCATGATGCCCATTGGTTGGAGAGAGTGGGATTGGTCCCAGCTGAGAGATTTTGTGTCGATTGAGGATCCGGGGTACGTGCTACTTTGGTAGTCTGTGGGCTACTAAAGTTCTTTGAGTTCCCATTGATACGAGCACAGGAGTATCTCCTGCAGTTCCTTATCTAGATGTGGAGTCTGGACCTGCATTGTTTCATAGTGCGGGGAGAGCAGATTGCCTTCATTGCAGTAGAGGACATATATTTTTTGACTGGGCTCCTGTTTTGGGGAACGCCCCTACCAGCGGAGCCGGTGCTACCTAGGGATGTGGCACTAGTGATAGTGGGTTGGAGGTTCTATTCGAGGGAAAACTTTATGTCAAGCACTATTGTGAGCATTGGGGCGATGGATGCTCTAGAACATCACTATATAGCAACGATGATTGTGAGAGTGTGTGGGTCCCTTGCGACGCAGCGGATCAGTGGTGGTCAGTTGTGTGTGATGGAGAGGGTACTAGTTGGTGAGCACTTCACCTGGGGGCTTACGCTGCATGCCAAGATGGTAGGGCAGTTGAACCACTATTGGTCCACGGATACAAGAGAGTTTTCCTTTGGGTCCATCCTAGTGGCCTGTTTTTTGGAGAGGGTGCCTATGTTGCACCCTAGAATTTTATTGGGTGCGCCTGGGGCACGAGAGCCGTGACTAAAGTGGTGGTCGACTGTTTTTCTTCGCCACGGTGGTGGTGAGGGTGGCCACTTCTTCATGGCTGAGGTGGTATAGGTGTGGCGACAGATGCCGCAGGTGATATTTTAGTTCCCCTATGCTAGTGTTGACTTCCAAGAGGATCCAGACATGGTGTTACCTCCAGGGGAGGTTTTTGACCATCGAGGTATGTTGATGAGTTATATATATATGTTGTTTGAGATAGAATGACATATGTATATGATGTATATGCTGATACTATATGTTGTTTGTTTGTATGTGCAAATGTGGCACCTCGCGTGCACGAGGTGGAGTTGCTGAGGGCACCAGAGAGACCATCGCAGGGAGGGCCGTGGGTAGGAGAGAGATGTCAGCGTGAGGACGCCAGGGCGAGACCAGCTGATCCTGAGAGAGTAGCGAGGAGACACTGGTTTGATGACCCAGGTGTCGGGCCATCACATGCTCCTCCGGTGGATGTCGGAGTAGATTTTGAGGACATATGTTGTCGCCTGGAGGTGGTGCTATAGGGCGTGCTTGAGGTCATTTGGTCACGTATCTAGGATGAGGTCATCCTGGAGCAGTGTGTGGGGATTCTTCCACCATGGCGAGTTGTGTTACGATGGGCAGCAGTAGCAGGTGTTGCTATGACCGGATGGTTACCTCCTAGTCAGGAGGGACCCGTAGTGGGTGGGGGACCACCGCCTGAGGGAGCGGCAGGAGGTGGTGCTATAGAGGCACCTTGAGTGGTGCTCTATGTATTTTTGTATTTTTGTATATAGGCTAGTGAGCCCATTTTGTACCGAGGTGCTTCACTAGCCTGCAGATACTTGTATTTTTGTATGTAAACATTTGGATGGCACTGTGGACCGTTTTATGTATACATGAGTATACATTTTGAGATCTATGTGGTGTTTACGTGTGTTTTGTTAATGTGTTGATGATGTCTAATCTATATATGCTGTGACAAGTTGTTGATATGTTTATGTATGTGTAGAGGTATCTTGATGTGATATATGCTAGTCTAACACAATATTAGCTAAGTTATATGTAATTTGATTCAATTGTCTTGGAATATGTGTAAATGTAATGGAATCAAAATGTTGAGATAAAAGTCTAACCTGCAGGTATTTGCGAAAGAGGCAAGGATCACGTATGCGGTACACATTGTTGAGCTGGAGAATGATTAGTTGAGAGTCGAGAAATACGCTAAGGTGATGAATACGGTGATGTTGGGAGTCATCTAGGAGGCTAATGATGACAGTGTATTCGGCTTGGTTGTTGGTCACTGAACCTAAACATATGCCACTTGAATGGAGCATTTCATGTGAGGGGGTGTAGAGAGCCCAAGCGGTCGAAGCGAGATTTTGTGTCCAACGATTGGCGCCGTCGGCGTAACCAATGTGGTAGGCCGGTGGAGGAAGCATCTGTCAATAGCACAAATGATAGTTTAGACGTGAGGGATGAAAAAAAGATTTAAAAAACTATAAAATAAATAACCTAAAGTAGAATGACTATTTTTAAGCATAATATTTCTTTAAGTATAAGCCATTGACGGGTTCTTTAAGAGAGAGGCCTTCAGGAGAGGCTAGGATGTACGCGCCTTTGGTGAGGCAATGTTGGATGATGTAGGGGCCATGCCATAGTGACTCAAATTTTTCATGACCAAAGGTATCATGAGCGAGATCGTAAGAAAGGACGAGGTCACCTTCGTGGAATGAGCGAAGGTTGACATGTCGATCGAAGGTGGCCTTTGATAATTTTTTAGCTGCCTCATTGTTTTGTAATGAGGATTGATGATCTTCATCCAGGGACTCTAAGTTTAGCAAGCACTGCTCCATTGGGGAAGTGTCGGGTAATATCTCAATTGCGGTGCGTAAGGTGGGAATTTCGCACTCGATGGGAAGAGTGGCCTCTACCCCATGGACTAGATGAAATGGTGTGAAACCAATAGTTGTTTTCATAGCCGTATGGTAAGCCCATAGCGTGGAAAATAACATATGATGCCAATTGGTCTTATTCTTATTAACCGTGCGCTGCAACATGGTCTTGAGGACCTTGTTAACTACTTCGACCCGTTCATTAGACTGAGGGTAATATGGTGAGGCAAACTCATGGGAGAATCCTAACCAAGATAAGAGTTCGACGAAAATCTCATTCTCGAAGTGTTTCCCATGATCGGAAACTAGTTGGAGTGGTACTCCAAAGTGAGATATGACGTGGTTAAAGAAAAAACGTGCTACGGTGTTGTCAGCGGTATTGTTGAAGGTGGGCATAGCTTCCGCCCATTTGGTGAAGTAATTGACTGCAACAATAATGTATTTGTGTCCATTGCTAGAGGGAG
This sequence comes from Picea sitchensis, assembly GCA_010110895.2. Classification (NCBI taxonomy): domain Eukaryota; kingdom Viridiplantae; phylum Streptophyta; class Pinopsida; order Pinales; family Pinaceae; genus Picea; species Picea sitchensis. Next base: position 28,144 of record SNQJ01S0184695.1, read on the forward strand.
GATTACAAGTCATGAAGTCGATGCCCCATTTACAAAAAGGGTTGGCAGTGATGACTGGATGAAGAAGAGAAGGTGGTGCTCAGGCTTTGTTGTTATAAAGCTGACACTTCTCGCATTATTTCATGATGTGAATGCAATCATGAAACAAGGTAGGCCATAAGTAACCTGCTTGGATAATATTTTGAGCAGTGGATATTCCCAAAATATGGCCCCCACATGAGCCACTATGGCAGTCGTTCAAGACTCTATCAGCCTCGTCAATGGTCAGACATCAACGAAGAATGGTGTCGATCCCTCGCCGGTATAAGATGTCTTCGATGAGGAGGAAGTGGGGGGCCTGGTGGCGAATATGAAGATGATCATCTTGTGAAAGGTGGTTAGCGAACTTTTGAGTTCAGAGGTAGACGAGGAGGTCACCGTACCAAGGATAATCTGAAGTGATGTACAAGAGGTGTTCGTCGGGAAAGTCGGTATTGATGGGGGCACTGGTTGTGTCAGAGGGGAGGGTCGTGACCAGTTCGGCGAGAATGAGGGATTTCTTTTTCTTGGGTGTTGAGAATTCAAGATCGTACTCCTGAAGGATAACGATCCATGGGGAAAATTTGTCATTAATTTGCCAACGACTGAGCAAGTATTGCATAGGGTTGGAATCTGCTACAACCTTAGTTGTGCGAAGAAGAATGTAGTGACGTAGTTTCTGGACTGCGAGGACGACTGCAAGAGCTAGTTTCTCTTTGTGTTTATACTTCAAGGGTGGCCCTGAGAGGTTTTTACTAACGTAATAAATGACATGCTCATGATCATCATCACCGATTTGAATGAGAACTCCTGCTAATGAAACGACAGAGGCTAATATGTAGAGGATATAGTCGTGATTGTAGTCAGGTGCACTAATTAAAGGGGCGTTGGAGAGCACCATTTTAAGATCGTCAAATGACTTTTGGGCATGTTCATCCCAGTAAAAGGGGATGTCATGGCATAGTAAGTGAAGTAAACTGTGTGAGCGAGTGGTGTAGTCTGGGACAAATCACCATAGAAAGTTAGCCTTTCCTTGTAGGCTCTGGAGTTGATGTAAATTCCGTGGAGGCGGAATTTCGGTGATAGCTTGGACTTTGAGGGGGTCCATGGTAATACCTCTTTGGAAAATGATGAATCTGAGGAGGCACCCTGGAGTGACATAGAATACACACTTGAGGGGATTCAAGGGGATGTTGTACTGATGGCACCGTTGGAAGATGATCCGTAAATCATCAAGATGTTGGATGCATTTCTTGGATCGAGTTGTGAGGTCGTCCAAGTATGTGAGGATGATATGAGCCACATCGTGAAAAATGTATGTCATAGCCCGTTGGAAAGTTGCGTCAGCATTATTTAGTCCAAACGACATGACACGATATGCAAAAGTACCCCAAGGGGTAGTAAATGTGGTTTTTTACTGATCGCTGGGTGAATTTGGATTTGATTGTAACCAAAGAAATTATCCATGAAGGATAGAGCCTCATGGCTTGCACAGTCATCGATAATTTGATCGATGAAAGGCATTGGAAAGTTGTCTTTGGGGCATGCGTGATTGAGATCACGAAAGTCTATGCAGACGCGGATAGTGCCCTATTTTTTATTAACGGGTACAGGGCTGGAAACCCATGAGGTATAGGCAATGGAGTAGATGAACCCAGCTGCGTGTAATTTGTCAATTTTGGATTTGATGGCCGCTTCTTTGGATGGGTGTAGCGGTTGCTGTTTTTGACGAATTGGTGTAATTTCAGGCAAGGTGTCGATACGATGTTCGACGATAGAGGGATCAAGGCTAGGATTTTTGTCTATGACCAGGCAAAAATATCCCAATATTCCTGGAAGAGGGTTTTATAGGCGGTGATTTCTTGAGGAGTGCAAGCAGCTCCAATGGTGATTTCCTTGACGACGCTATTTTTGATGGAAATGTCGATTTTGATGGTCGGGGAAATGTTGGCCATGTTGCCTTCTTCAAAAGCATCCGGGGAAGGAATGGGGTTGTTGAACCAGTCAATATACCCTGATGGGATAAAATCCTTGGTTTCGACCGTGTATATGGGGTGTTGGTTAGGAGGCGTTGAGGCTTCCTATGGAAAGAAGAGTGCTTGGTGGTGTAGCACATCCCATGGGTAGTCAGGGTTGTTTAACTCTTCTAGTATTTCCTTGTCATAGTGGAATTGGTGGGAATACAAGGGGTCGTGAAGAGTTATATCGGTGACTTTTGTCATGTGGCTACCCCCTGGTGATGAAGAAGAAGGGGGAATGGTGCAAGGAAATTGTGATGGTTCGCTCGACATAAACCAAATATCGAAGTACTAAGAAGTACTCGTGGTAGTGGGATGTAAAATTTCCATAGGGAAATGAGCAGGAGAATTGGGGGGATTTGGGGGTGAATCCTCAGATAAGTCATCCAAGAACCATGGAGGCATTGGAAGGGCTTCGGGTTTGGGAGAAATGACAGGAAGAATCTCTAGTGACGAGGTAAGGTCAACCATCGATTCTGTGGGTCTCTGAAGCAGGGTCAATTGGCGTTGCCTGTATTCAATGATCATAGGAAACTGGTATGTAAAATGATCTAAGGATTCACATAAAGAGTAAGGGCATATCATACGTTCATTGACTAAAGTTGTGACATAATGGATGTTAGTGATTTTTGGTAGGAATGACGTAGTTGGACTGGGTTTTCTTTGGAAGCTTTGGCGTACTACAACTAATGTCTGTCGAAAGTGTGGCAGTGCTGGGAAATGGTGGGTATAATGGCCATATTCTAAACATATAATGCAAGAGAATTTGGTTCGCACCTCTTTACTACTTGAATGAGGGGTGGTAGTGGTAGTATTGGCTATAGTGGCGAGTGTTGAGGGAGTTTGATTGAGTGGAATCAAATTCCGTAACTCGGGTAGAGATGGGCAGTTGTTGGTTTTGTGTCCATCTTTCTCACATAGCGCACAAGGGGGTTGGACACGTGGGGGAAGTGGAGATGTGGGCTCCTTCTTCTTTCTCCTACCCCCAGCTATGGCAGGGGGGTTAGTGGGTGGGGGTGTAGAGGGTATAGTGGGAGTGAGTATGGGAATCGTCATTGGGATTCCTTCCATTTGGGGGGGAAGGGATGGTCGAGGGACCATCTTTGGTGGATGTAAATACCAAACTAGAATTGCTAACACCATATTAGGGAGGGTAAGCATTGTGACTACTTGGAAAGACTCAACACTAGGTGGAGGGTAAAAGAAGGGCATTTCAGTGATGGCTTGGGGAATTGTCTCCCAAACTGGGATATGGCCTTGGGGAGGGGTGAAATCATGGACTGGTAGGGTCGACGAGTGCGTAGGAGGCTCATGAGGGGGGAGTTCTACGACTAATGGGACATCAGATATGATAGAAGCCTCCCTAACGATGCATACTTGATTGGAAGGATGAAGGAGCGGTGGTGCCCCATGGTAAGTTCCTAACAATGATGGATCTTTGAAAATTCTGGGACCCATTTTGATTAGTGGGTATGCATCATGACTTGTGTGGATGAGAGGAAGAATGTTATCGATGTTGGTAGATGGGTTAGGCTCGTAATGTGAGACTTGGTCAATGGTAATGATCTTCCCGTTGTGGGGGAACATCATTGTTCGAAAGATGGAAGAGGCAACTGCCTTCATAGCGTACATGTAGCTACGACCAAACAGGATATTATAATCGAGTGGGGTGTCGATAACGTCGATGTCGATGAGAATAGTCTTGCCCCTTAGTTCTACGGGGACATTTTGGAAGAGCCCTTCATGAGATGATGGTCGTTCGTCATAAGCTCATAAGGTAATGGCAGAGGGTATGAGTTCGGGGGAACCAAGTTTTTTCCATACAGATTTGGACATAATGCATGTAGATGCACCTTCATCGATGATACACCGATGAACTGTGATGTTCCATATTTTTACTGGGATTTGAAAAGCGATCATGGCGGGAAGGTGAGGTTCTCCGCTGTCGAGATCAAATGTAATGAGTTGAGTATCTGTGGGGTCGACTGCCCCTAAGGTATAAAGTAATGATTTCCGCTGAGTGGGACAATTCTGAAGGACTTCTAAAACTGACATGGCAGCTAAGGATCGTGCTAAGTCATCAACCAAACTATAATTATGAGCTGCCCTAGCATGTGGGTTGTGGACATTCCTGTGCAATGGGATGCGAGGGATGCAAAGAAGTGGTTCTGTGTTAGGGTGAGGGATCACCAATAGGGGTCTCGTTGGTGTGGAGATTGTCTCTGGAGGAATTGGAGGAGACTCAGTGGGTGCATAATACCGACGATTGCATTTTTATAGAATGATTTCTTCCTCACTAGTGAGGAGGATCTTGTGATCTGCTAGATTGTTGGGATTGAGGTACTATCCCACCTGAGGTTGGGGAGGCTGCGTGTCTTGTTGGGTGTTTATCACACCTTGGTGTGGAATAGGATTATGCAACATGACAGGGGGGGGTTGTTGCACATATTGTTGTGGGGCCTGCTGAGGGGCAGGTGGTGTTGGAGGATGGGGTAGACTACCCGAGTCTTTCAGTCATTTAAAATCAGTGATTTGGGGGAAATGATGAGTATAATCACCAAACTCACCGCAAAGGGCACAAGGGAAGTTGATTTTAATATTATTGTTGTTTTTCCCTTGACGCCTATTGTTATTGCCCCCCTGGGGGGTTTGATTCCCTTGGTTCTGGTTGCCCCCAGTAGGTTGGTTATGCTGGGGTTGATTCCCACCTTGACCTGGGTTGTTGTTGTTCCTGTTTCTTCCTTTCTTCATGGCATTATTTGATGGGTGGGTCGGATTTTCCGTATTCAGCTATTCGAAATTGTGATATTTCTGAACGAGAGAGGGTTGAAAAAAATTTACCCCAACATGAGGATGTCGGGGAGCCATAGGTTGTGGGGGACCAGGAAATGGAAAGCACAGATTCTGTGGGCGTAACGATCCGTAAGGTACATAGGAAGGCATGGCGCTTTCGCTAGTACTATAAGCTGAAGTAGAGGGGGTACCAGAACTTATTTGAATAGGTGGTTGTATGGGGGGTGCCANGGTATTAAGGTGTTCCATACATTGGTGGTTGTTGGGGTTGTGGACCGTGGTGAGTGGTATTACCAATCAGTCTGTCTGTTGAGTGAGACATCCCAGGTTTGTCTTGGCCAAACGACATAGGTTTTGGGAGTTCAAGAAGTATAGTGTATAAGTACCCTGACCGTGAATAGATGAGGTCATATTGTTGGGCCTTACTGATGGCTTCTTCTTCTGATTGAGGGGAGGTGGAAGCTACATCCTTACCGAGGAGAGAGACAAGTGATCTAAGAAACCAATCAAGGCTCTGTTGCTTGGTGGTTTCAGCTTTGCATAAACTACGTTGTCTATGCCACTCATGAATGTGATCAATGATATGTGTGGCTGAGGTTTGTTTAAAATTAGAGAGTAGTTCAAGACCATTGTCATGGCAGATTGGTAATTGGAAGAAGGTAAAAAATGCTTTGGCCAAGGACTCAAAATTCACATGGGACCTTGATTTTTCATCTACATACCATTTGGTTGATGGATCAGTGAGTGTGCATTGAAATAATCGTAGTCTAATGGAATCATCCATGA
>SNQJ01S0184697.1:0-15276 GCA_010110895.2 Picea sitchensis
AAGAGAGGCCACTTCCCGGAGCACATTTGACCGACTAAAATCCTTGCCTTGGAATACAAGAAGTTGAGCTCCAGAAGTTCCCAGACATATGAAAGCCTCATGGAAAATCCATAATTACATGTTATAAGCACAGCTAAAGGCCTTGTCATCAGTTGAGAGAATGAAGAGGTTTCCATAGCAGCGCATGACCTAGAAGCAAGTACACACACTCCAGAGTAAAGTAATGTAAGTCTCTCAACAACTTCAACCAGTGCAAGAAAAGGCATGCCAATTATTCACTGAACTTGAAAGCCAAGGAGTATAACTTGAACAAGTTGTGAGTACAGTAGAACAGTGCCTCGAAGGACCAGTCAATGATTCACTTATTCAAGAGTCCACTGAGAAAGAAGCAGTATCATTGAAGAAGATCGAAGCAACTCGAGCCAAGATCAAGGTGTTTGAAGTGGAATTGCTTAGACCAAAATGACTTGGGATGATTCACAGGTGAGTGTTGGGGGATTGTTGGCCCTTGACCAAGTTTTGAGGAACACTTGGTCATATTTGGCCATTTTTGGGACTTCAACAGCCTGTCGAAGATGGAGTGCCAGATGAAGAAGAGATCATGGGATCTCGGCCCACTTTCAGGCCCCTTTTTGGGTTTTGGGACAATGTAATGGGAAAGGGATGTCAGCCCATGGGTTCACCCATGCTTAGGCCCATTTTTGTATGTATAAATAGATTTCTAGGTGAAGTAAGTAAGAGGACGGTAGCCTATCTATGTGATGTAAGCTAAGTGCTAGTAGATATTTGTGCATGACTATAGAAGGTTTACAGAGCTAAGTGCAATTTATATAGATATTATAGAAGGCTTTGTGCTACAACGCAAGGAAGAAGGATCTAGCGAGCTGCACATATATTCTATCCTATGCACAAAAGGGCAGTGAGCTGCACATATATTCTATCCTATGCACAAAAGGGCTTTTGGTGATTGTGTGTTATAACCAATTGAAGAAATTAATAAAGAAGAAGAGTTATGAATGTAGCCCTGTGGTGGGGTGAACCACGTATATGTTGTGTTGTCCTACTTTGTGCATGTATCAATGTGTTTCTATTTGATGAAAGTTAGATAGATATGATGTTTCTTTGTGCCTAATCATGTGAATGAATGCTAGATCCGAACTCTATTGAATGTGCTTATTGCTTGAATTTTCTAGATCTAATGTGTTCCTTTATGTTAATTGTTATTAGATGATGGATTTGGTTTCATACTATGATACTCTGTAATTAGGGCACGCCCCACTATTACTAAGAACTAACTATTGATGAAGATTTCACTTAAGTTCTCCTCAAGTATAAGTTAGAATCATTGCATCCAAGGTCCCAACTAAGGTTGCTTACATCTAAGTCCTACAACCACCGCTGCCTCTACCCTGTGATACTTCATCTACTGGTGTGTTGTTGAAAGGGTCGGTAGTTAGGGGTTTTGTTGGTGCGTTGTTGTAGCATTGAACCCTAGGTTCCATTAAGAATATAGAATATGGTGTGCCTATTTTACCATTGACTTATACTCATCACCTGAAACAACCATAGGTCGGCCTCCTCCGAAAGCACCTTTTAACCTTGACTGAGAATTCCTCTGAATAAAACCCTAGGCTAGATATCCAACAAAGCGACAAGGCATCTCTCCCCAAGGATAGCACAACACAAAATAATGATCAGATAGTCCCAAACCCCAGCCAAGAGAAATCCAAGCTAATATCGAACTAGTCGGGCCACAGAATCGCACTCCTAACCCTCCTCCAAACTCCAAGACCAGACTCAAGAATCGCGAAGTGTGCACCAACTGGGAATATTGTAGTCCTGAGAAGTGACAAATGAGAACTAGCACCCTATATTTATAGTAATTTTGGCTAACTGCCTTGGATGACTTCTCATTCTGGGTAACAGTCTGTTCATTATATTGTTATTATTTCTGGCCGTTTTTTTCTCTTGGAGGCTAATATCCTAATATAAATTTTCTTCTTGAGCCTACAAAGGTCTTATAGGGCTATTAGCCAACTCATTAGGGTTTCTCTTACTTTTCGTAGTCTATTCTCACAAGTCATTACCATGGAGGTTAATACCCACAACTACCATAATATTAACACTCCCAGATAGAGAGGTATTTATGGGTAATGGACTTGAGCAAAACATCATACCATTTACCCTAAGAGTATCAATATAGTCATCTAGACAATTTCATGACTAGATCATGAGCATCACTATCACCATCGGTGTCATCGGCTGCATCATCTCTTGAAACCATACTTCATCCCAGTAGTTAGATATGATGTTGGATAAGTCACTCTCACCATGGACCGACATAAAAGAGGTGAGTAAAGATTTGAACTTTTTCCGCCTCGAAATATCTGCTCATCATTCATCTGAATTATCATCTCCAATAATTTGTTGATAATCTTCAAGGCAATTAGAACAAGGATAGGAAAACACCGCGTCTATTCATAATAGTACATAACTACAATCCGTTGTTAACTACCACATCAAAACACACAAGTACTTGATCAACAACGTATAGTTGTGAGCAATGAAACACATTCACCGCTAGTCCCTATCTAATCACGTACAGGCCCTCGCTAACAAACATCCTATATCCCCGTGATAGAAACAATGTTATGATAAAACTCACATTCATGCCAATCACTCACGCCCTGTGATCCGGAAGAATTTCTTCCACCACAAGAGTTCCTAACAAGATAGAAACAATGTTATCATAAAAACTGACTCAACTAGGCCAATTCACTCACGCCCGTGAGATCCGAAAAGAGTGCGTCTACCCTCAAGATAGAATATCAACACGATCATCTCGTCAATCTTTCACTCATGTCTTTGAGGTCTGAAAGAATGTATGCCTCAATATATAACATCAATAATAATCATTTGGGCTAATCTTTCACTCACATCCGTGAGGTCTCAAAGAATGTATGCCCTCAACACATAATATCAATAATAGGCTATCTCCCCATTCTCTCGCAACCAAGGAAGAAGGATTGTTTCGAATTTCTGAACCTGGACCATTTCCCACTCTGGGCCATTCTTCCGACATTAAACAAGGTGTAACCTAGAGATAATGAGTTTTCCCTAGTGAATGCTTGTCTTTGATTGTTGAATTTGGACCATTCAACCTAACTGGGCGATTCTTCCGACACTAAACAATGTGTAGCCTGGAGGGAATGAGTTTTCTCTAAGGAATGACTATCCTAGACTATTCCCACCTTAGCCATTCTTTTCCGACACTAAACAAAGTAAGTAACCGAGAGAATGAGTCTTCCTTGAGGGAATAACTGCCCCTCGACACGAAGCCCGACTACTTCCCCTCACTTCCGGCCATTCCTCTCACACCAAACAAGGTGTAGCCTGAGAGAATGATTTTTCCCTCGAGGAGTAACTGTCCGACCATTCCCCACCTTGGGCCATTCTCTCCAGGTTACAGTTTGTTTGGTGTCGGAGGAATGAGTTTTCCCTTGAGGAATGTTTGTCCTTCATCAACCACCAAAACGGACGATTCTTCGAAAACTTCTCACAAATGTGAACTTAGAAAGAATGACTACCGCCCGGCTGACATGAACATTCTTGACCACTACTCGGAGTGACCGCTAAGAAGAATGATTGTCCTAGACCACTCCCCCATAATGGGTTGTTGTCTATGATACATCAACAATCAGTCTACCTCCCATGTTAATTACAATGGAAAGACCGCTCTTCATAAATTTCAATCCACTTTCTGAACAGGAAAGCATCTGTCTAATTTGGACTTTTACAAAGATAAATGCCCCTCCTCTAACCGGAGAGTTATTTCAATCACAAAAAATAAATGTTTCATGTATCTTCTTCTAGCTTGGAGAGTCTTCCCTCTAGTCAATAGAGTTATTTTCACAAGCTCTATCTTGAGCATGCAAGTTCTTTTCATCTTGAATATGGGCTTTACCAAAATGTATGCATCTATCCGTGGAGATATGTATTGAGAATCACTTTCTCCTTTCCTCTCGGACTTCATCATGGGTAATGTAATTCTTGTACTGTAGTCTGGAAAACCATGAAGGTTTCTTGTATATGTGAACAATAGAGTATATCATAGTTGGAGGACCTGAACATATCCATGTGGCACTTCTTTCCCACATCATGATCTTGATTTGACATCTGATAGTGAATGAGGAATGCCGGATGGACGAGGATGGATGGATGGATGATGGATGGAATGGATGGTGGAGATTGGAGGAAAGGAAGGACGGACGGATGGACACGGATGGAATGGATGGAGCGGAGCCGGACGGAGCGGACTGACCGGAGGAATGGAGCCGGAGGAATGGATGGAATGGAAGGAATGGAATGGAATGGAGGAGGATGGATGGATGGAATGGAATGGACGGAGGATGGTGGACGGACGGATGGATGGAGGATGGAAGGAAGGACGGATGGATGGAAGGACGGATGAAGGAATGGAAAGGAAGAATGGAATGGGATGGAATGAGGATCGGAAGGAAAAGGACGGACGGAGGAAAGATGGAGCCGATGGACTGGATGGAAGGAGGAGGATGGACGCCGGAATGGAGCGGATGAAGAGGACTGAGTGGATGGATGAATGGATGGATGGAGGGAGGATGAATGGATCTGGAATGGAATGGATGGAATGGATGGAATGGATGGAATGGATGGAAGACGGAGGAAAGGAATGGAAGGAAGGACAATGGAATGGAGGAAGGGAGGAAATGGACGGACGGAATGGAGAAGGATGGATGGAATGGAGGAATGGAATGGAATGGATGGACCGGGAGGAATGGATGGAGGAAGGAATGGAGGATGGACGGATGGAGGAAGGAATGGAGGAAGGAAGGAAGGATGGATGGAATGAGAGGAATGGAATGGAATGGAATGGAGGAAGAAGGAGGAAAGGACAGGAGGGATGGACATGGATGGAGGACGGAGGACAGGAATGGAAGGAATGGATGGAATGGAATGGATGGAGGAATGGAGCCCGAGTTGAGAGATCAAATAGTTCAGTTAAGGGGAGAAGCCCCATATGGAAAGATAACTTTTCCATTGATGAAAAAATGGGGAGATATTTATCAAATTCAGAGGACGAGGGTACGACCTGTGGGGAGAAATGGTCACAGATGCAGAGGACAAAGTGCATGGTTCCAGGGGAGCATGAGTGACTCTTAGTATTTCATGACATGATTTTAGTGCATCAAAGTGTTTTCATCAATTCCAAAGGGGATATTGTTAATTAATTGGCTTGGTTGTCATTGATAAATAACCCCTTCAAGAGTCTAGTAGTAATTGGTAGCACAAAGGTTTGGGTAATGGACCCAAGGTTGTTTCATGTATAATGAAATGATTTTTAATACATTTGAAGGTAATACTATTCTATATGGATATTACATGTCATTCCATCGGATGGTAAATGGAACTGCCACATAAATCCCTCATGGTTAGAGAGTTATGGCCATGAGAGTTGGAGAACCTGTAAGTTTGGGTAATGGACACAAGTTGGTTTGATGGATAATGAAGGAGTTTCGACATATTTTCAGGTAATACTATTCTATATGGATATTACATGGTATGTCATTTCTGTGGTATGTAGAACGCCACATAACTCCCCTACTCATGGCTTGAGAGTTATAGCCTTATGAAGTTGGAGGACCTTCATATGTCATCTAGAAGCCCCAAAAGGTCAATGTAGTCAAAGTGGGATAAGATTTTAGAAGTAAATAATAAAGTGAAGTGATGAGTGTACTATAATTCAAAGTGAATAAAAATAAATTATTTAAATAATAAATTTAATGGATAAATTAGAAGTGGGCTAACCTCTAAAATAAGGAAAAGTGGGCAAAGTGATCTAGAAGATGCTTCCCCTAAGGGAAGCTACTTGGAGAGTATAAATAAGAGGCATGTCTCTCTCATTTCATCAACATTTGAGAATATTCAATATATATAGGTGTTTGAGGCAACCAAAGGATATCTAAACCAAATTTCATAGGTAAGGTGAAGAAAAAGAAGGTCCGAATTCAAGGGAGGATAAATCTTTTGATGATGCTTCTTTCTAAGGTATGTTATTTATAGGTCATCCCACCATTTTCACAAATAAAAATTTCTAGAATGATTCAGATCATGAAATTGATAGGAAATTGAGGAAACATATCCAAGTATCTCCATGGTAAAAATTTCCCCAACTCATGGGTCGTTGTATTTTTGAGTTACACTGTGGAAAATAGGGTTTGAGGCTAGTCCCGAAACTACTCATTAAAACAGTGTTTCTGCAAACATGTCATAATCCTATTCATAAAAGATCCAAATTAAGTAATACCAAATGTGTTGGTTAGAGTACATCTCTATAGTATTATTTTTTAACATTTTCAGATCGATCTAACAAATATTATGTGCAGCTTACATGGTGTACAAGGTCGCTCTCTAGAATAAGCTAGAATTCAAATACGTACTCTTTGCTATAACTCTTTTGAGAGGTTCCAAGTGGTGACACTGAGGAATTGCATAAAACAATGTAATATCCTTCAGCCGAACCCAAATGTAAATATAATCCAAGCATATTTAATCTAGTGAGCCTGCTTAGATATCATTTTTTTGTAATACACCTTCATGGCATAGTGCGCGCATATACTCCATTGGCCAAAGGGATGTAATGTGCACATTTTTGGATACCGCACAAGTAGCTAAGGTGTGGTGCAACCCAGAGATAGAGGATACAACGTGTAATAACTAAGTGCGCACAATATTAAGGTCACCACTATAGGATGGTGAGCCAATATTATAAGTCGGAATGTTTATGTCTTGGAATTAGTCTAGCACACCTAGATGTTAAAGGCTAGAGAACCTACTTCTATTACGACTCCATGACTAATATAAATACATCACTACACGTAGACCCGACCATGATAAAGAGATGGGGGACTGAACTTCACCAGCTAGGGAAAGGGAGGGCCAAAAGTCAAGGAATATTATATTAATATTTCTTTAAACATAAAGTGGATAATTAGCTTATCCTAAGTTCTAAAGTTGGGGACAAGTGGAAAAAGTAACTTCCTCGATATGACAAGTGTCAAGTTATGACATGCATTCATATCATGGGAAAACTTAGCCCAATGGGGATTATTATTCTCGACATGCCTTATGAATCCAAGCCGAGAGGGGGAGAACCATCATGCTGACCATCATTTTTGACAGATAGTTCACAATGATTCCAAAACAAATTCATTTATCCAGTCAATGAATCCATGTCCATTTCACTCATACATTCCATTATCCTTGAGACAACCATTCCACCTTCCTGAAACCCTCAAGCTTCCATCCCTTTGGTTGAAAATCGGTTAGCTTTGAAATGGGATTTGAAGAAGCTGCCTTTCAAAGTCTGCGGAGCAGCTCTCGAGAGAGAATTGTCGGGATAGATTTTCAGGGTGTTAAACCTACTACAACACCTCTAAGACTTTCTCGGTCCTACTATCGAATCCCTTTGAAGGAAGTGGGCAAATGAGGGACTATTTAGAAGAGAAGGAGAACACCTCCTTGGGGACAACAATGTGGGGAATGAGAGGCTATAGGTTGTTAGCTGAGTGAGCACCCCGAGACCTGATTATCGCTGTCCATGAGCCTTAGTCTAGATAGGAATCCCTTTACCCCTGAGATGGGAGTTCACCCGCCTTTGGGGGTGAATCATTGTTGAGAGTGATGAATGGTGTAGTCTATGGTTGGGAGGTTCAGGGACTTGTCCTCAGAAGCAGCCATGGCCACATTTCTAAGATAAGTACCAATTGTACGATATATGGACAGGTTGTTTTGTTAATTACATGCCCATGTTAGGATTTTATCATATATCTGACTATGATTGTTTGTGTGCTTATGGGTAATTTCCGGTAAATGAGGCATATCTCATCATTGTTATTTTAATATAAACTCATATGTTGCTGCAATTAATGGTTTGTTTATGTTTAGATGTAAATCTTCCATGAGCATGTTGTATGTATATGTTTTAGTTGCATGCGATCTAAAGAGTAAATTTAGGTGAAATTGCTTAGTTGACTACTGGGTAAGCTACTGTATGTTCCACAACATGGGAATGAAAGATGTTCCCTATAGTAGCATGTCCCACTTCTCATGGCTAGAAATACACGATCACAGAGCATGAGTGGTTGCTGTTGGAGTGAGGTACCCCACCCTCATATCTTGGTCGAGGGTCATTACAAAAACAAAATGAAGAACATTTTTTAACATTTCCGCATCTTTATTCACATAAGTACATAGTTAAGGATTATTTCAATTTAGGGTTGTTGACTAATGCCAAACTAGTCATGAGTATTCAAAGAAAAGTTCTATGAAAATGATAGTCTCTTGTTGTGAAAGTTAAAGAAGGTTTGCAGTGTATGTGATCATATACACCGAGTCTATTACGTGAGTTACAAATCATATTTGGATGATGAAATTGATGAAGGATTTTGGTTGAGGTACATGTTGGGTACATGGTTGAGACAAGAAGTTCATGAGTTGGCACATACATGAGGTGTATAGTTGATTATGTTGGTACATATTGATGAGTCATGCTTGATGAGTAGTTGACACATGATTGGTACATACCTTTGTACATGGTTGGATGCATTTGTTTATGGTGCATGTTGCTACTACAGTAGTTGTTCGCATAGTTGGTGCATGGTTGTTGCACTTGTTTATGGTGTACAAATTGATTACGCCTTTGAGTATAGGGTTGATGCATGGTTCAGGTTTATTGGCAATGTGTTTACAAATGCATATCTCACAAGGATAGTGTGACAATGGTTCCATCAGACCATGTTTCACCGTGGTGGTTGGATCTAAGACAAAATGTTGTAGCCACCTTCTGGGCTTGTAGCTTGAGAAACATGTTCATAGCCCTTTGGTTTTATCCGTGGAATAAGTGAGTTAGAGATTCAATCGTGTTGTAGCTTGAGAAACAAGGGGGGTTGGAGCCCCCGGCCAGTAGCTAGAAAATAAAGCTGGTGCTCCGTTTTCCAATGATTGTAATTCTTCAATACATATAAGGAAAAGAATTATGTGGTTTTCTCTCTCTTTGGGTTTCAATGTAAAACATTGTTGTAGTGTGTATGTATGATTGTTCATTTCTTCATTGCTTATTTACTCAGCTATTGGATGATAATGTTGCAATTGATATAAAACTTGTATTATATGGTTAAAAAGGATTAAATTGTTTCATTATTGATTCACCCCCTCTCAAGAATCCAACATTTGTAAGCATACCAATTGGGAAGCAATGAAATATTTGCCTAGTGGCCTGGTAGAGCTAAATTGAAAGATGGCTAGATGGAGAGAATCACATGTACCTATGGAAAAAGCTAGGGAAAGCTCCACCTTAACACTTTCACCTTGTCAAAATAGATATCCTCCTCTCTGAATCATTTATTTATGGCTAGAAAAATATGATCCATAAAAAGAATGTAAAGTCCAAGAGGGGAAGGCGCATAACCTCGTAGGGGCTATGGACACTCATGGTAGTGGATCAAGAATCATGGATGTTGGGGTGACTCCATTAGCTATGGACGCTCGCTAGTAGAGGATAAAGACTATACTAAAGAAATGATATCTAAATGGCCTCACGCCAATGGACGCCCTACCCAGCTCTTGTCTAGAAAGCACATGGATTGAGCTTAAAAGGAAAGAGGGTGGAAAACCTAAACCCCATAGGAATAACCATTTTAGAACTTGATAACTTGTGTACACATTGATAGAAAATTTTATGTTGAAAAGGAATAGAATAAATCCATATGGTTTCTCAACTAATTTTTCACATGCTAAGCATGAGGGGAGGAGCAGAGATTTCAAGCCACCCTAGAATCGGCCATTTGTTGCTTAACTCAACACACCCTAAACGCTTTTATGAAATTTTCGGGGTACCACTTTGTCTCTTCTGAATTTAGTTAGTTGTGTAGGGATCAATTGGTTTTTTCTATTGTTATGTTTTATCATTGATCACATTTAGTTGTTGAATAGATTGACTTATTCTCTAAGTAAACCTGGAATTTAGACTAAGTGTACACAACTTAAAATTTGAGTCATGTACCCATCATCGGCATCAGCGAAATCTGAAAGGAAACATTCCCACATAAAAATGATAATCTTTGATCGTCGATTTACCATTGACATCCAAAAAATGGGAGAAATGGGACATTGATCACTGATCCCGGCCTGTGAATTTTTTTTTCTAAAATCGTCAATGTACCATCCAAGCATCTAATTTAAATCTGAAAGGTAAACTATCAACATAGGAAACAACAATCGTCAATCGTAAATATAATTTCATCATCGAAAAAGAGGTAGAAAGGGAATAGTAACATGTGTCAAAAAGAAAATCATCGACGCCAAAAAGAAATGCTCCTCACGCCTCAAGGGGTCAAATCAACGACCACGTGTTTTCCATGTAAACACTCTATTTTCAAAATACCCATCTCGTAATTTTATTTCCCCTATTTCATTACTATATTTCCATGTCATCACCTCTATTTCAACATCATGGGGAAATTTTGGGTCTACATAAAAAAAATTTCCTAGAGGGACCAACAAAATAACGTCAAAGACAATCCACCAATGTTGATACACTCATTAACTATCATTTGATTTCTAGAACATTGAACTCCTGGTTTTAGTTTGAACCTTACCCGGTCGACGCTGAAAACCTCTTCATATGAGATCCTTCTTATTCCGACACCGGACCATACTAGTTTCTTTGTAAATAATGTGAAAAGGGCTTGGTAATTCGGTGGGACACCTTCGGTTGAGATGAGACGAAATTTTGCAATCTGATAGAAAAATTAAATTTTTTGTGCTACCTACACCAAGATCTTGTGCATTGACCAACCGTTGAAATTTGAATTTGTCGATGAACTATGAAGTAACCCACTCCTGCGCTGCCAGTTTGCATTGCATTTAATCCTAAGCATGGTGTGGATTACTGTAGATTGTGTAAACCACATTTACACTTATGAATTTAAGACTTGACGTGACAAGGTAAGTGTAATTTTTGTTTAAATTTGTAAGATTTATGCCCAAACATGGTATTATGTTCTCAAATCAATGATCTCCCAAGGTATCGAAGAAGTGAGAGAAGGCATCAAGGAGGTTACAACCCACTCTCTAACTTTGATTACCAATAAGACCCTAAGCACTCTTTACAAGGGAGAGGTAAGCATTGTCTTTATCACTTCTAAACTGACGAATGCGTTAGTAACACTGGTCGAGGTTGTTTGTCAGCTCACTATAATATTTTTATTTTCTATGAAAATGACTCCAAGGAAGTTTTCAATGACTCAGTAATCACCAAGAATGCCCAAATGAAATAACTAGAGGTCGCATGAAGGGTCTACACCAGTCAGTAAAGGAGCTTCATTTTTTCCTCAAAGCATTTAATCGCTTATTTTCACTTTACCAAGAAGTAGTTTACCCAACCTCCAGTGTTTGACGACAGGGAGGCAAGAATCAGATCTAAAGTAATGCTTCCACATTGGGGATATCATTTTAGCAAAATTAATCAGGAAGATTATTGATATTTCACACCTCCCAAAGACCCGAACATAAAGATATTAGATGACCAGTTTTTCCCAAACATTAGGTGATCATATGTGCATATGGTGGCCTGTCAGAGCCCATTTTTACCCTCCATCGAAACCATAGGATGGATGATTGACCACAGATGCGATGAAATGCACAATCAATAATGAGGAGGGTGAATGTGTTAGTGTCTTTCTTCAAGTAGATACAAAAGTACTACATGTTATCACGCAATGTTGTACTTGCCGAAAAGCCAAAGGAAAGTGAATAATAAATTGACGTAACAAGAGGTTTTCCTATCAATGTCACCTAAACAATACACCTCTTCTCTTAGGGTAGTAATTGTGGGAGACAATCCCGATGACTTGGGGGTTTGAGGAGGAAAAGGTAATGGTATCGAAAGTTCTTTTCCCTCTCACAAGTCACTCTAATCATAAAATACCAAAGGTTTTTATAAGATGAAGCAAATATTTTCTTGCGTACCTTCCCATAACAAGACAACAAGAAAAAACACTTTCGTGCACCAATTGATTTTAGTGCTTCATAAAACCATGAAATTTGAATAAAAGCATGATCGGGACATATAAAATATGAAGCAACAAAAATATTTATAAAAACAATGTATATATAATGATAGCTTCACAATTGTGCCTTAAATAAGCTTCAATAATGACCAAAAATGATAACCTAAAGTTGGCAATATGCTAGTATTTGTCAGAAGCAAAGATGGAAATATAAAACCAGCTCTAACACTTGCTTTTAGATGATTTTGTTGTTGTTATAGATGGTTGTAGCTTTATTTTGTAACAACAGCAAGATAGTTATTAAATTATTCTAACCTAAGGTTATAAGTGGTTAGTAGAGATCTTGAAGTAGATGGTTTCAAGGTTGTTTTCATCAATGAATCAATTGTAAGGTTTGAACTAGTTCCTTTAGGGTAAATGGAGTCACTTTTGCAGTGTAAATATTGAGGGAAACAAATGATAATGAGTGAGCTAAAGACAAGAGGGAGATGGTTGAGGTGTTAGTAACCTAAGGCCCCAATCATCCAAAACCCTAGAAGGAAGAAAACTACTAGGAAGTAGGTAACCCTAGGCCCTAGTGGTTTTCCTTCTTCTTTAGGTCAAGATTGAAATAAAATATAATATTAATGAAGAAATAGTACTTGATTTATACTAAGTTAGGGCTCTAGCATATGCTTCAATGGATGTTTCTTCTAGAAAAACCTACCAAAATAGTCAAGGGTCAAGGACTATGTAAATTGGTTGTTAAGGCCCAAGATCTGATCAATATAGAAGACTCTAGTTGGGAAAACGAGTTGTCATTATGTTTTAGAGAAACCATATACGTTCCTCTTGGGAAAGAATCCTGGTATAGAAACCTATCTTATCTCCTACACCATGGAACTTGTCCAAAATACCTAAACCCTAGATAAACGAGAGCTCTTAGGTTAAATTCCACTCAATATAGCCTTACAAATTATGTCCTTTTCCACGTAAACTATGATGGATTACTCCTTATATGTATTGAACATGATGATGCAGAAAAGGTACTAAGAGAACTCCATGACGACACAACAGGTGAACATTTTGCGGGAAAAACCATGATTCACAAAATATTAAGGGTTGGGTATTATTAGCCTACTATGTTCAAGGATGCTTATGCATATGCCAGGAAATGTAAATCTTGTCAAGTAAGCACCGATAGGGAAAAGAGGGAATCCATTCCACTCCATCCGGTGACCATATCCAGACCATTCGAGCAATGGGGAATAGACATCATAGGAGAAATTACTCCCAATTCTTCAAAGCAACATAAATATATCTTGATTTCTACAGATTATTTCACGAGGTGGAAGGAGGTTATCCCTTTCACGCGCGTTAATGAAAAGGTAGTGATCCAATTTTTAGAGAAAAAACTAATAACAAGGTTTGGGATGCCCTCTGTCCTCATTTTTAACAAATCTTCCTACTTTTCTTCCACGCACTTGAAAGAATTATCCCTTTATTAGGGGATCATAATATTATATTATGCAAACTACTATCTGCAAGGGAATGGGGTAGAAGAGTCAACTAATAAAAACCTGGTGAGAATTTTAAAAAAATAGTTGTTGAAAATCAGAGGAATTGGAACAACTTTCTTCATAATTCTCTATGGGCCTATAGAGTAACGCCTAAAGAATCCATAAGAAACTCTCCGTACTTTTTGGTATCAGGGAAAGACGCCATTCTTCCAAACGGATTGTATCTTCCATCTTTACAGTTTTCCTAGGAATCAAGAGGTTAACCCTCATCCATTCTACAGAAAAGGGTTGACACCCTTCTCATGTTGGATAAAGAAAGAGAAAATGATAAATTTAAGTTCATGTTTCATCAGAAAGTAGTTAAAAGATGGTTCGAAAAACATAAGGCCACAGAAAAAAAAATCGAAGTAGGAGACCTAGTATTGATGTAGGATAAAAACAAACGAGTCCAAAGGAAAACACTCAAAGTTCCAAAATCTATGGCTCAGACCTTTCTAGGTGGTCAATAAGATTGGGGCGGGAACATAGTGGTTGCAGAATTTGAGGGGGCAATCTGACACCCTCTCAATGAATGGTCAGGACTTAAAACAATACTTCTCATAAAAAAAAACAAAAAAAAAATAAAAAATAAAAACATATGTGTCTTTTGATGCTTTGTTTGAGTTTTTGTTTCTTTTTTAGCATACATTTTAATCAAGATGAGTGTGTGGATTTAGGTAATATCGTCTTCTAACTCTTGTTTTATTTCTCTCTTTTTCTTGTTATTTTCTTTTTATTAAGTTGTGTTTCATGAAGCAATGGTTGACTTTAATAGATACGGTGAAGCAGACTCTTGTCCAGACCTACACTTACATGCAAAAGAAGATACGTTGGGTAAACACAAATTTTCAAAATTATATTTGTCTTTGTTGTTTATTAAGGTTGGTTGTCATTGATGTCAACCCTTGAAGAAAGTTCGGTATCGAATTCTAGTAGCACAAAGATTTGGGTAATGGACCCAAGGTTGTTTCATGTATAATGGTATGAGTTTTAATATATTTGAAGGTAATACTATTCTATATGGATATTACATGTCATTCAATTTTGACTGGTATGTGTGTTGGCATAGGGGCAGACCCAGGGTTCAATGCTACAACAGCGCACCAACAAAACCCTAACTACCGACCCTTTCGGCAACACCTGCGAAGTAGATGAAGTCTCACCCAAGGTAGAGGCAGGGATGATTGCAGGACTCATGTGTCTGCAACCTTAGCTGGGATCTAGATCTGTTATTACACACTTAACAAAGAAATTAACATCAATGGTTCACCTAGAATTAACCCTTATCTCACTTCATAGATAACACAGAGTGTTTCCGTATATACTTAGATCTAAGATGATTTAGTACTTAGCAGCATACAATAGACAGGATCTAGTAGACCAAGCACTTAGCAAATCCATACACATCAAATCTATCATCTATAAACATCTAATAAGCAAAAAGCATAAGTAAATCTATCTAAACATGTCATAGCACTTAGCAAGAGAGGGAAAACACATGTAAGTAACAACACAAAGAATGACACACAAATTTACATGGTTCACCCCCACCCTGGGGCTACGTCCACCAACTCTTCTTATCTATTATTGTTGGCCAATTGGTTACAAGAATAGAGCCTCAAAACCTACTC
>SNQJ01S0184697.1:15286-31803 GCA_010110895.2 Picea sitchensis
CTCAACTAAAATTTATTAGAATTTTTACATCTTTGTTAGCAAACCTACATTAGCTTAAGGTGTAGGGATTTGGAATAGGTTGAAAGGATAACTTTCCAAAGCTATGAAACAAACTTAGTATGTTGCGGTAGGGAGAGTGAAATCCAATTGTCATATAGGCTTTCTGTAATCCCCCTCTCACACAGGGGTTATGCACGAGGTCACACTCAGGAAAGCTATGGAGATTATCCCTCCGTGGTTTGACTAATTGTAGTAGTCAGATCGTATTATGGGGGTCGCTTAAAGGTATACCCACAATGTTGAATGGAAGCCTTTCAAGTTGATTTCAGGCTAGATACCTTGCCCTTACGTTTGGACTGGACTGTCGACTATACTTGCCCAGGGGCTGACTGTGATTTGTTGACCTTAGTAGCCACAATATTTAAAGTCTTACATAAGGTGATGGTGAAGGGAAGTCTCACTATACCTAGAACAGACGTTGGTCAAACTCACTTGGGCTCCTTGGAGGGTAAATCCACAATTACTGCGTGGAAGCTTGCACCAAGGTGTAAGTTTGTTAAGAAGGTCGCCAATCTAACTGATCCACCTGCTCTATCCCCGCCTCTTCCTATTTTAATCTCGTGATGTTGGATTCCATCACCAACTTGTTTTTTTCATTATACGAAGGTTTTGTTTGATTGTTTGCTTCACAAATTCATAGCGTGTGTTGGTTGTGTTAATTAGTAGACCATAGGTTGAGTTAGTGTTAATGGCATCGAATCTTGAGAGTACCAATGGAGGAAACCCTTGTCTCGGGGAAACTTACACCTTTCGGTCTTTTGGAAACTTTGGTCCTCTGTATATTGCCACACTGAGTCTTTCAGGACTCACCATCGGATTACCAGTTTGGTTGTTCCCCACTCTGGTGATATCGAATCCTCCCAATGTTTCAACTGCACCTAATACTTTAGATGTCAGTACACCACCCACACATCAACCTCATGTCGAATTTTTTCCTTCTTCACCCATTAAGTCTCCTTCCCTTTCTCCTTCTTCACCTAGCAAAATCTCTAAAGCAAGTAGCCAGGTTGATCAAAAAAAGAAGAAACGGAAAGAGAAGAAGAAGAAGATCCTGAAAAGGACCAAAGCTCCAACAACATCCTATGTTGGATCCAAGCAACCAACTATCGTTAATAGTACTAGTTGTGTTGATGAGGTCAACAATATTAAAATGAATAATCTGAAACCCAAATTCCCTTCTAGCCTTTGTAAGGGTGACCACTTTCTGAGGGATTGCCTTGGTCTTATCAAGGTCTTAGAAATGTGGTCCTCCATGTCATCGGCCTCTACTGGTCATGTCGATTATACTCCATCAACTAATGATGTTAAGGTTGGTAAGAAGAAGAAAACTGTCAAGTTCCCTTGCATGTTATGTAAAGGTGATCATTACTCTCACCTTTGTCCTTGTATGGACGAGGCTTCTTCTCTTTTGGAAAAAATTCAACTTCCAAAAGGTTATCATAATATTTCCCCCGACCCAATTTTAGTTGATGGACTGGTCAATCTGGTTCCATCCCCGGCCAGTCTTGTTGATCAAATGGTCAATCTAGTTCCATCCCTAGTCAGTCCAGTTGATCAGGTGGTCAATCTAGTTTCATCCTCGATTGAACCATAAACCCATGTAGTTGAATCCAGTTCCGTCATCGATTAGCCCCACTCTTCATCAAAAGAATTTAACCCAAGTGGTTGATCCATTTTTATCCTCGATCTATCCCACTCTCTCATTAGAGGGTGACACCAAAGTGGTCGATCCGGTTCCGCCATTGGTCGATCCCACTCCTCCCTTGACGAATGCCAAAGTGACTGATCCAGTCCCTTCCTCGATCAGTCCCATCCTTCATCCGAAGAGTGCCAAAGTGGTTTCTCTAGTTACATCATCAGTAAATCCCACTCTTCCATTGAGGAGTGCAAAAGTGACTGATCCAGTCCCTTCCTTGATCGGTCCCACCCTTCATTCGAAGAGTGCCAAAGTGGTTGTTCTAGTTACATCATCGGTCAATCCCGCTCTTCCTCTGAAGAGTTCCAACGTGGTCGATATGAACCCATCATCGGTCGATCCTACTCTCCCTCTAGAGAGTAAACCCGATACTTCCCACTTTTTTCTCGTTGATACAGAATCTATCATGTCGAGGGGCATTCCTCCTTCTCCTGCGAAAACCCCTCCAAGTAATGAGGCCATCCTTTTTTATTGGGGTGTGCTAACTAGACCTCGTCTTCCCTCTCAGATTCCTTTCCAGATTATAGTACAGGTTTGTGGTTGGGACATTCCTCAAACGTTGATAGATGAAGGTGTGTATGTTAGTATTTTTTCCTCTTTTTCTTCGCATGCTTTGGGTTGTCCTCAGCTTGTGTCGGTTACATAGAATTTGTTATCTTTTAACAGGAGAACTAGCCAAACATTGGGGACCCTTCCTCAGTTTCCCATAACTTTGGGAGGGAAAACTGTCTTTATTGATGTCATGGTAGTCCGAGACCCCTTGGATTTCACTTTACTACTTGGGCGGGATTATGTCTATGCCATGAAAGCTATTGTATCCACTCTTTTCTGCATCATATATTTTCCTCACAATGGAAGAATTATGACTATTGATCAACTTTCATTCATTGGTCCTGACTGAATTACCTCCCTAAATGGTTCTTATATGCAGACAATATCTTCCCCACCACATGTTAATTATGTGGCGTTGTCTCCCATGACCTCAAATCCTAATGATTTAGATCCAGTAGTTGACATGGTGATCTCTTTGGTAGGGCTATTGGAGACTGATCTCCTTACCCCTATCGATACCCTCGACATGTGTTCCTTCAAGAGCATTGTTCTTCCATCCAGTGAAGATCTCCTAGAATCCATGACCTATTTTTGTCCCTTGACATGGTGTCCTTCTATGATCCGAATGTATTTTTCATCCTCACGTTATATGATCCAATGGTACAATGGTTATGGGTATACTTCGCTCTTCACATGCTAAGATCTTTACGATACTAAGCCTTTTTATATTGCTTGCCACACATGGTGCATTATTCTATGTTAATATATCATACATATGATATATGGGAACGTTGGAATGTGTTTTTAAAACGGTTTAAACTATGCAATATTCATTTCTATACATGTATTGGTTCTATGAGTGTGCAATATCCGTTTGTGCATGGTTTATACCATTTTGAAGGATGGTTTTCATGGCAATGGGAAACACACTTGTGTACGGGTTCATTGACTCGTTTTGACAGAGCTTTTGGTGGAGTACCATCCAGTTTAGCTGGGAAAACCTCCCACTTAACTGATCATTGATGAGTATTGTTATTATAACAGAGATTTGGCCACGACAGGGTTTTTTTTGCTACTTGATAGCTTGGATGGGAATGAAATAGAGGTATAATTTATGTTAAGAGAATAACTACAACATCATTCTCGTTCTTCCATAACTCAAAGCATCTTTTCTGTTCAACAGTTGATTGAAACATTATTATGCTGAGAGGCTCGTGTGCTATAAAGGAGGATTCAGCCTGTGCGCAAGGGAGGGGAAGTTTAACAGCTGTAGAGACATTTTGATGAAGCACTGTTGCTTGTAGAATCATCTACGTTCTGTTGTGGTTTTCTTATTGTTGAAAGCCTTTGTAAACTTTCCAGAACTTGTAGTTTTTTTTGTATTCTGCACAGTACTATTGTCTCATAGCTGCTGAGAGTCTGCTGAAGATGTTATTGTAACCATTGTGTACCAGTTTTTGAAGATTAATTGGATCGGTTCCATTGGAGAGGGACCCGGAGACGTAGCCCAGTGAAGGGGGTGAACTTCATTAACAATTTCAGTGTTTTGAGACTCTCTCTGCTGTGTTTTTTTTTCATTCTCTATTCTTTGTTTTCGTTTCCTGTTATCTTCATTATGTATAGTGCTGCATTTTCAGATGACATTCTTTATTTAGAAGCTGAAAGTATATTAACATGTTGAGCATTCATAGTATTTTAAAAACAAATGCACTTAACACTTAGATCTTACGGATCAAATTAATGGTATCAGAGCTTGATTTACTGGAGTGCAAGATTGTGAATGCTTACCAGGTCAAAATCTCATCTCGGTGAAGGAGAATTAGTTGAAGGCGACCCTGAGACTGGTTCAAGGAAAACATTCCCAAAAATCATGTCTTCTCCACGAGGGGAAGAAGAAGGACATGGGGAACGAGCGAAATATGTTCTCACTGAAACCGAGTTTCTAGAGGCCTTTATCAGCATGAAAACTATGGTGGAAATGATTTTTGATGAACGTACAGAAAGGAAGAAGAAAGAAGGTGAAACTTTGTCCAAAGAAGCAGAGATAAAGAAAGAGGAGAAGGATAAAGGCATAGGTGATGATGATCCTACTGATACTAATAAATCCTCTTTCTCCTCTCATTTGAATAATGCTAATATTCCATATTTCAAACTAGATGTGAAATTCAAATTACCTATCTATAATGGAGACTTAAATGATGACAAGTTAGACAATTGGATTAAGCAACTTGAAGTCTATTCTAGAGTGCAGGGTATCAATGATGACCCTTCCAGAATCCAATTGGCTAGTCTGAGGATGAGTGGAATGGCTCTTACTTGGTGGGAAAGAAAAATTCAGCAAGATCTTCGAAAGAATGGTAAAATCATTTTAGTTTGGACTGATTTCATTGAGATTTTGAGAAAGCATTACCATCTACTTTAGGTGCTAACTTGATTGCTATGATTTGGAAAATATTTAGACAAGCTAAGGGATGGAATATTTAGGACTATACTCATGAATTCAAGAAGAGAGCTATTTCATTGAACATGTCATTAGATACAAATGAGACTCTTCTTAAGTACATTGGTAATAAATTAGTATTTAAGACATACTTTATTGATGTTTAATCCCAACAACCTAGATGATGTATGCATTCAAGCTACACATCTGGAATCTAGAGGAAAATACTAATGATACTTTTGTGAAGAAGACAACTAAGTTTGAAGGCAAATCGAAAGGTAAAGACAAGGGGAAAAGGAAGATGGAAACTGTTAAGAAAGATGGTGAGAAGCCTACATGTACTCATTGTCAGAATAAGGGCCATAGTGTCTAGATGTTGGAGGAAGCTTCTAAATATTGGTAAAGTGTAAAGAAGTTTAGAAACAAAGACAAGGCAAAGAAAAATCTCTGCGGCCACAAGACTTGGATCGACTCAGAAGTGATCAGAAACAAGGTTCACAATTTAGCCGAATCCAAGGTAAGAATAAGGTATCTCACTTCTAGTGAAAAGAAGTTCTTGTGCAAGACGCTGCACAAATCTGCCATCTACTTCTAAGAATAATGATAAAGCTAGAAGTGCCTTGTTTCATGTTCGAGTCATAGAAATCACACAAAGATTGATACATTGTTTGATAGTGGATCACAAGTGGGGTGACTCCAGAAGAAGTGGTTAATAAATTACATTTAGTTACTATGCCTCATAAAAAACCCTATCCTATTGGTTGGGTTACTAATGATACGATTGCAAGTTACAAAGAAATTTGTATTAAAGTTTGCAATTACTAAAAAGTTTATGGATGAGGTAGAAGCTGGATGTAGTGCCACTTGATATTTGTGGGTGTAATTGGGAGTCCATATTTGTATGGTAGAAGCGGTCTTTCATAGAGAGAAGAACAAATTACATCATCTTTAAAGAGATGATGTGGAATATATTGTATGAGCACATAAGACAAAAACAAGTCTAGCAATAGTTTCTGCAGGAAAAATGAAGAGGTTGGTAAATGCTAGTAATAATTTTGTGTTAATGATGGTTAAGGTAAAGAATGATGAGATATCTAAATCTTTTGAAGGGTGTGATCCTAAACATAAATCTGAACTAATTGAAATCATTTATGAGTATGATTATTTGTTTCATGATCCAAAGGGGTTACCGCCTAAGAGAGAGATTCAACATGAGATAAAGTTGCAGCAGGATGTGCCACTCCGAACATAGCCATGTATCGGATATGCATTTATACTGAGAATGCAGAAATCAAGAAGCAAGTTGAGGAGCTGCTCGATAAAAGAATCATCACAATGACACTTCTCCTTGTGGCTCTCACAGTCTTACATGGTTCCAAAAAAGGATGGGTCTTGGAGAATGTGCATCGACCACAGGGCCCTTAACAAAATCACCAAAAACTATCCTCTTCCCTCGCATTGATGATTTATGATTAGATTAAAACATGCAATTTACTTTACTAAATTGGATGCTGCGTAGTGGGTACCATCAAATCCGGGTTGCTGAAAATTATGCTAGGAAATATAAAACGAGGGTTTTGTATGAATGGCTTGTAATTCCTTTCGGGCTATGTAATGCACCTGCTACTTTTTTGTGGGTCATGAATGATGTTTTTTGTCCCTTTATTGATGATTTTGTTATAGTATACTTAGATACAATGCGGTGTTTAGCAAAACTTGGGACAAACATGTTTTGCATGTAAAGAAAATATTATATGTACTGAGGAAAGAGCAACTGTATGTAAAGATGTCTAGGTGCGAGTTTGCTAAAACCTCTTTAGTATATTTGGGCCATATTATTAGTGGAGGCCACCTGCGAGTGGACCCTGCCAAAATTATGTTATAGTAGATTAGCCCCCACTGACCTACTAATGTTCTGAAATTGACTTTACAGGTCTTGGTATTAGTAAGAAGTTCTATTCTTTGGGTTTCTATCGCTACTCCTTTACCTGTAACATTAAAGCAATTTCAATGGGAGGTAGCCTGTGAGCTGACATTTTAAAAGGAGAAGATTAGATTCAGAGCTCAGGTCTTGGTGTTGCGATTCATTAACCTTTAAAATCCCGAAGCAGGCATAAGCGGTTTTTTCCATGGGAGCCGTGTTGATGTAGGGGAAGAAGCCTGTCTGTTACCATTCAGAAACATTCTCTACTATGGTAAGTAACTATCCAACTTATGACAAAATTATATATGCTTTAGTACAGAGTGTGAAGAAGTGGAAACATTATATCATGGGTAAAAAAAAACAATTATATATTGATCCTTGACCCTTTAATGTTACAATCTCAAACTAAAGTACAAATAAGTAGACATTTAAGATGGATGAGATTTTACAACAATTTCATCTTGTAATTAAATACAAAAAGGGATTCATAATAAGGTAGAAGACATGTTATCGAGGCCACCTACAAATGCTTCAATCATTCTTCAGAATAGTTCATTAACACATGAAAGTTATATTGAGCAGTATGATGAAGATAAAGACTTAAGAAAGTATATGCATCACTAATACATGAGTGTGAGAAGAGAACTGGATTGTCATGTGCATGATAATTTGTTATATCATCTTGGTAAACTTTGTATTCCAGAAAAGAGAGAGTACATGTGATCAGAGAAGCACATAGTTCATTGATTGTAGGGCGTTTTGGAGTAAGTAAAACGTTGTCACTATTGTAGAATCATTGTTGTTGGCCTCAGATGCAAGAAACTTTAGCTAAATACATACGAGGATGTTTTATGTGTGCAAAAAGTAAGCCTAGAAATAGGAAATTGGGTTTGTACACACACCTCTTCCAGTTTCTTCATAGATCGCCTTGCAGGAAAACATTTCTATATATATATATGGACTTTGTAGGAGGGACTACCTATGTCGAGAAAGACAGTTACCTATATATGATGTTGTAGTGGATAGGTTCAGCAATGTGTGTATCTTGATTCCATGTAACAAACAGATAACTGTTGAACAAATAGCTCATCTTTTCTTTGAGAATGTTTGGGTACATTTTGGAGTACCACATGTCTATTCATGTCGGATCAGGGATTCCAGTTCTTGCAGTTCATTTTGGGCCAACATTATAGAAGACTTATGGATACTAAGCTGAAGAAAAGTACAACTTTTCATCCATAGTAAGATGGGAAAACAAAGAGTGAGTGGCATGAACATGATGATGCATTTGAAACTACTCGAGAGGTTGTGGTAAACATCTAAACTATGGGGCCGAATAGTTGCAGAAGTACATACATCATGCCCCACAATATGCGGACTGTTCTTCCACGAAGAAATCTCCTTTGAAACTTGTTTTGGTTATTTGCCAAAAACACCTATGGAATTCTCTTTTGGAAAAGATGCAGTGGATGGACATCATGATGTAGATAAAGCTTTAAAGTTCATTTAGAGAATCAAAGCGGTGCAGCATGCAGTTCAAGAACAGTTGGAGAAGAGCTAGGCAAAGTATAAAGCCCGGGCATGACAAGCATAGATTTGATCATAAGTTTCAGGTCGGAGATCGATTTTGGTTACATATTACCAAAGAAAGACTGAAAGTTGAAGGTAAAAAAGCTTAAGCCTATCAGGTATGGTCCTTTTGAATTAGAAGAAAATTCAGTTAATGTTTAGATTTACCTCCATATATGCAAATTTATTAAGTAGTAAATGTTATAATTTAGCAAAACGTATGAACCTCAGATAATTATGGATGAAACTAACATCTGATTCCTTAGGTTGATGATATGGCACTGAATACATGAAATAATTGCGGGATGATATTATTATTGTAGCCGAAATGTCACGGACTTCACGAGGTAATGTTGAGTACAGCCAGTGGGGCTTAAAGGAATACATCCTAGCAAAGCGAAATGGATGGAAATTGGAAAAGGGAGGGCTGTACCCTCACTTACTTCTTGAATGGTCGGGATTTTGGTGGTCCAAAAGCTCAATGGGGAGGAATGATTCGAATGGATTTTGCATCCTCAAGTTGTGGTCCAAAAGCTCTCCAATGGGGAGGAATGATCCGAATGGATTTTGCATCCTCAAGTTATATGATCCAATGGTACAATGGTTATGGGTATACTTCGCTCTTCACATGCTAAGCTCTTTACGATACTAAGCCTTTTTATATTTCTTGCCACACATGGTGCATTATGCTATGTTAATATATCATACATATGATATATGGGAACGTTGCAATGTGTTTTTAAAAAGGTTTAAACTATGCAATATTCATTGCTATACATGTATTGGTTCTATGAGTGTGAAATATCCGTTTGTGCACGGTTTATACCATTTTGAAGGATGGTTTTCGTGGCAATGGGAAACACACTTGTGTACGGGTTCATTGACTCATTTTGGCAGAGATTTTGGCGGAGTACCATTTAGTTTAGCTGGGAAAACCTCCCACTTAACTAATCATTGATGAGTATTGTTATTATAATAGAGATTTGGCCACGACTGGGTTTTGTTTGCTACTTGATAGCTCGGCTGGGAATGAAATAGAGGTATAATTTATGTTAAGAGAATAACTACAACATCATTCCCATTCTGCCATAACTCGGAGCATCTTTTATGTTCAGCAGTTGATTGAAACATTATTATGATGAGAGGACCGTGTGCTATAAAGGAAGATTCAACCTGTGCACAAGGGAGGGGAAGTTTAACAGCTATAGAGACATTTTGATGAAGAATTGTTGCTTGTAGAATCATCTATGTTCTGTTGTGGTTTTCTTATTGTTGAAATCCTTTGTAAACTTGCCAGAACTTGTAGTTTTTTTTGTATTATGCACAGTACTATTGTCTCATAGCTGCTCAGAGTCTGCTGAAGATGTTATTGTAACCATTGTGTACCAGTTTTTGAATATTAATTGGATCGGTTCCATTGGAGAGGGACCCAGAGACATAACCCAATGAAGGGGGTGAACTCTGTTAACAATTTCAATGTTTTGAGACTCTCTCTGCTGTGGTTTTTTTTCATTCTTTGTTCTGTGTTTTCGTTTCCTATTATCTTCATTAG
Source organism: Picea sitchensis (assembly GCA_010110895.2). NCBI lineage: Eukaryota > Viridiplantae > Streptophyta > Pinopsida > Pinales > Pinaceae > Picea > Picea sitchensis. Next base: position 25,080 of record SNQJ01S0184697.1, read on the forward strand.
GTATAGTGCTACATTTTTAGATTACAGTCTTTATTTAGAAGATGAAAGTATATTAACATGTTGAGCATTCATAGTATTTTAAAAACAAATTCACTTAACACTTAGATCTTATAGATCATTCTAGACCATTATCCTCTTGGAAGCCATGATCAAGAAGAAGCCACGAGCACAGTTTCTCTTCTATGTGGCAAGCTCATTAAAAAATGAAACAGAGGCCATGAGCACATTTTTCCTCTCTGTAGAAAGCTCATTAAAAAATGAAACAACAATCTGGGGATCGAACTCAGAACCCTAAGCATAGTTCTTTTCCTGTGTCAAGCTCATTAAAAAATGAAATAGTCACCTCTCTTGAACCTTTTTTTCATCCACCCTTCTCCTTTTTCTCATCTAGTAGATAAATTGGTGACAACCTCAAAGTCGGTGAATGAATTGAATCTTGGAGGGCATGTCTCCAGCCTTTGATGATCATTCTAGAGTTAAGCCACTAGATTTCAAGCTGGGGGCATACCGAGCTTAGTCTTTGTTATTTCTCATGCTCATAAATACATGAGAATGCATACGAGTAAACTTTTATCTCTTTTTCGGACCTGTATGGATACACGACAAAGGAACCCCCTGGAGTCATCTTTAAGCTCTTTTTAGACTCTCTAAACATGAAAAGATTGTTGAGTGATCTTGCTTCCTTTCCCACTCGTTAAAAGGTTTGAAAAGGCGTCTTTCGAGTGATAATTTATCTATTTTTCAGCCTCATGAGACTAACATCACAAAAAGGACAACAATGGAGTCGTCTTTAAGTCATTTTCAGACTCTCTAAATATGAAAAACCATCGAGTTTACCTTCTATGGACTCGTTAAACCATCATACATTGAAGGGTCCATACGAGACCGAACCCTTACTTCTTCCAGTTTGTTAAACAAAGGAAGAGGAACTTACCGAAGGTGAGTCATATCGAGCATGTGTTACCCTCCTCGGGCTCATTAAATTAAAAAGAGGTACTCATCTGTCCGGATGGGGGGAAAAATTGAAGGAAGCAAGCCAAGCGGTTTTTGAGAACATTACCAGTAACTCTTAAAGTCTCCCTTGAACACGACACTTTGTCTTTGTGCACATATTAATCCACTAAACCTCTGCACTAAACCAATCCTCTGAGTTTTTTACTCCTTTGGATCACCCGACGAAAGTCATAGTATCCCCTGCATCATCGTGTTTTGGTCCATGTCATGTTTTTGCTATTGTGCCTCAGTGTTCAAGGGAAGTATCCACCACGAGAGTCATCCATAAAAAATATCTTCTTTCAATACCCATGTCAGTCCATGTTCTTTTGATCTACCAATTACATCTCTATGTCTATTTCTTGTCGTTAATGGGGGATGCATCAAGGCCCTCCTTCAACGAGTCTATTCCTATTGACTTCAACACATTATCCAAGAACTAGACTTAGAAACCAGTTAGTACTTTGGGATCTGCATGCCTCAATGGCAGGCTCGCACACGTTTGACAGTGGGTTTACATCATTGACCTATGATAGGATGATTCCACAGATGTTTGAATTCATCTCATCCATTCACATTCGTTGGAATGTACTAGAGTACCTTGGGAATCATTGACATCAACGGTGACCTCCCTCGCGCTTGTTAATGGTTTACATCATTGACAGGTAATCAAGTGGTTTTTACCATGTTCGACATCAGGACATCTATTCACATGGTTAGATTTGTACTACATCAGGATCGGTAAGACGACCCTAGGTTGAGTGATCACTCTGATATGTACTTTTCCTAGGTTGCGACGGAGTTTCTCTTGAACATTGACATATATACTGTCACATAGATCCACTTTGTATTGGTCGTGGCTATGTATTGTCATCTCATAGATCCACTGTGTATTATTCATGGCTACGATTATTTTAGGTCATGGGAGTATAGATCCACAATGTATCTTTAGTGGCTATACCTTTTTGTCAATATAATTATGGATCCACAGTGTATTTTATGGTGTCCATACCTTCAAAGTCTTTTATCACTCAAGCATAGGTATGCCTACCTTGGGTTTGAAACATGTCATAACATTTGTTTGATGTTTGTTTGTAGCTTCTACCAGGTTCTCCGAGTCCACACCCTTTCTTTAAATATTTGTAAAGTGTTTCGGCCATCATTCTCTCTTTTGACCTCACACTTTAGGGGGCATTCTGTTACACATGAAATTTTCACACCTAGGTACCTCGCCCTAAGTGTTGTAAAGTGTCATATAAGTGTCTTATACACCTTGACACCATGGAATAACCTATGTCACACACCTTGACACCATGGAATAACCTATGTCACAATCCCTAGTCAATGTGGAGGAGGGATATATTACATGAAGGCCAAAATACCAAGTACACATGAATTATTATTAATATTCATGGAAAAGAAATTGATTAAGTGTGAGAATCAAGTGCATGTGAATTATTATTAATATTCATGGAAAAGAAAGTAATTAAGTGTGAGAATCCACCTCACATTTGGTTTCCTATTTTTTAGGGAAGGTAGAGGATCTCATGGATGGTTGAAATATTTCCTCCTTAAAATCCTTGAGAGATATTTTCTCCCCAAAATCCTTAAGAGATATTTTCTCCCTAAATATCTTAGAGATCCCTTTCTTAGTGGATCTAATGAGAGATCCTCTCCATGGTGGTTAAGTGTCCAAATCCTATATAATGAGAGATTTCCATGGAGGAGGGGGAGAGAGAGGAGTTTAGAGATACCAAACTTATGATCTCATGAAGAAGATGTCATTTGGAACATCAACATTCTGTGTGTGGACTGTTTAAGCAAGGGTTTGGACAAGGAGAGATTGATGAAGCTGTTGCACTCACATCTATGGTTGTAAGTATTCTTCATTGTTGTTCTCATTAATACAATCAATGCTTGGCATGTTTCTTTTAAACTTGTACTTGTTCCATATAATTTTGTCTGCAGTATATGGATCTATGTTTTAGCTAATCTCAGTAGAGAAGGAAGTCTTTTGTACTTTTGTTTTTCTTGTAGGACCTACCAAGGAGCTCGAGATCGAAGCTCATCCTGGACCTTGCAGGGACAAATGACATTCATAAGGTACATGCCTTCGTCCTTCTCTTTTGTTCATCAACTTGATTATATCTAAAAGGAAGTCAGTGTCCATGTTAAGCACCTTCTGTCTTATATTTAAGGGTCTAGCTCTCAAGAGGAGATCTACCTATCCGCAGGGAGGTTTTCCTACAACAATAATGTACTGAACTTTGTGGATAGTGTCTCAAAGGGGTCGAGGTCCAGGAAGGTTGCACCTTCCAGTAGCTCCCATGCAACAAAAGCGATCAATATTAGAAGCCAACTAAAATTGAATTCATGCCCCTGATCCTGGGCTTCTCTACAGTCAATCTCTAGTTGGTTTACCAGGTACTTCACCCAGTTCATTTGTAGTCCCTCTGTGCATTTTCCTGTGACGTCAACTATGAAGCCTGATACTTGTGTAAGTCGATTCCTATGTACAAACTTTCCTGTGATCAGTTGACATGCGAGGCACACTGCGCCACTTTTTATAGATCCTACATTGTAGCCTCGCATGCCCTTCTCGACATTTCCATAAGCTTCTTTGATCTTCTATGAAAGAGAGTAGTCCACGGGCTTTCCAAGGTAGTAATCATGGGGATCAGGGCCCTGCATGCTAATCCCAATGATCCTATTGATCAATGTCATATCAACAGTTATGCGATGGTTTAACCACATGTATCCTCTGTGGTAACTTTCTAGCAACAATTTTACACAAGCATTCACCTCCTAGTGTCTGCCGAAGTGTGGTATTTTCATAACGTTGAGCAAAGTAGAATGTGAGAGGTTCATTGTCCATTGCTGAGGGACAATCTTCAAATTCTTTCTCTTAGTTCTTTTCAAGTACTTATACGGGGCAAGCATGTTGTAAAATTTACGGTCCCCCAGGTTGAAGTCGCAAAACTTCAACACTGTAACCTTGTCTTGATCTGCGCAGTAGGTGCATACTCCTTTCAGTAGATATACAGTGAATAAGGAGTATTCAAAGTCTCTAGTGACACTATCCCTGTTAATCACACCGCTCAGAGGGGGTATGTAAGCTGGTAGGATGGATGGCACTACATTCATGTTGGCTATGTCATCTTTATGCTTAGTTCTCCTTTTCGTGACGAATTGAGATGTTCCTACTCGAGAAGTCGACAGGGAGTCTTGCACTTCTCTCATCAATGATGCTTGGACTCCGGTGGACATTCCTCTTTTCGACATGACTCTCTCAGTCATTAAATCGAGAAGGACCTCTGTAACGGATTCCTCAACTGCGGTGAGCTCATCGGACATACGCACTCGAAAACAATAATCGGGGAGAAATTATCTTAGATACTGCACTAGGATGAACAATCTTCTTGCAATGATCACTGTATGCAATCACTAGTTCTGCGGGCTTCAAATTTTTAGTTGGAAAAAGTTTTATTCGGGCACGGTGCGACGAGCTAAATAGGAAATTCGTCAATGGTCTGCTTGCAACGGGTATGAAGATTCCATTATCGTATATCTTTCCATTATGGTGAGGTCCAACGATTTGGCTCTGATCCTTTAATGATTTTCCATTCGTTCAGGGCAGAAGTCGAACGGGTATATCGGTCCAACGGCTAGATTGCTTCGCCACAGTGAAGTCTCATATGTCGTTGTTCTAATAGCTTGGTGAAGTTCAATTCCTGTGATTTTTCCTTCTTCAATGTTCCCCCTGGGATCTCTTTTAAATTTTCAATCTTCGCCTTTTTCTTACTTAATTTTCTAGCCTTCTTCCCGGTAGTCTTCAACTTGGTCAGTCTTTTCCCATTCTGATTCCTATCTTCTCTCGACATAATCACTTCACATTGCTGAGATTATTTCTTCATATCCGAGGGTAATACTCCTTCAACATATGGATTAGGTATTTCAGTATTCTTTGGTTACTCTAATTCTCTTATAGCTTCGACGTCCAAGTCCCTAGTGTCCAATAGCTTAGATCCGTTATCTTGTTCTTCCATCAAGTAGGTAATCCTTCTAGCCATAAATTCCATGAGTTCTTGCTTCTTCTGTTTTAGGGATTCTTTTTCTTCTTTTCTTCGGATCTAGTCTTTTCCAATCCAGATATTTCCTAACAAAGTTGGAAATGGGGCACGGTCCTCAATAAATTTAATAACTTTGAATTCTTCCTCTGTCAAAGCTCCACGGGTACTCATAGCTATCTGGGTAATCCTGCCACATAAGGTTACCATTTTTCCTTTAAACAACCCTATTTTTCCTAGTGAAGGAACCATAGCAGGCCTTCCTAGGGTTTCCCAAGTGCTTTTTGTCAAAATGTTCATCTGTGTTTCCTCATCCAGAGAACAGTCAATGTCAAAGTCTCATATTCTTACTTTGATTTTCTCCTTTTCTTTGAAGATCTCTGACAAACTGGCATCTTTATGTTCATTCAGGGTTTCTTTCATTTTCAGTAACATAATCTCTAATTCTTTATGGGTTTCTTCTATAATCTTAGTCTCTTGATCTCCTTCAGGGTTTTCTTTCTCCATATTCATCTTTTCAAGTCTAGCAATCATTCTAGAGAAATCCAGTACTTCATGGTCCATAGCCTTACAACAGAGGAAACTAGATTTTCTCCCAGGGCATTCCTTAGCAAGATGTCTTGGTCTTCTGTAACTGTAACAAAGATTTAATCCTCTCTTTCTCTTCAATGATCCCCAAATTTTTTTGTACTGCGTGCTAGGATCATAATGGTTAGCCTACAAAAATTTCTTTCTAGTATCCTGCATCCACTCGTTAGTCCAAACATTATTTCTATGCATAGGTATAACATATCTTTCATTATTCTTATCAAATCTATTCATATCAAACGTTCTTTCATCTAACAATGCCCTAGTTTTCAAGCTAGGACAAAATCTATCAATCATACCTAAATTCATGCTTCAGAAACCAAAATTTCCACTTATTGAGCACAAAGCTTCCAGATCTAAAACCTTTCACTATTCTTACCTTTATCAAAGCACAAATATTACAAATATTACCTCTTTTCTTCAAATATGGCTTCTTTTATTCAGCACAAACCTTCATAGGTCAAGTAGAGTACTACGCATTAGAGTGAAAGATCTACGCACAAAGTTTCTACAAGTTCAGGATGAATCTTTGCACAAAGCTTCTTCTTCCTTAGTTCCCAGCAATCACAGTTTCAGGTCCCAGCAACAGAACCATTTGTTGGCACAGGGGAATACCAAGGGTTCAATGCTACAACAATGCACCAACAGAACCCTAACTATCGGCCCTTTCGGCAACACCTGTGAAGCAAATGAAGTCTCACTCGAGGTAGACGCACGGGTGATTGCAGGACTCAGGTGTCTGTAACCTTAGTTGGGATCCATATCTATGATTACACACTTAACAAAGAACTTAGAATCAATAGTTCACCTATAATTAACCCTTATCTCACTTCGTAGATAACACAGAGCATTGCAGTATATACTTAGTTCTAAGATTATTCAGTACTTAGCAGCATACAATAGACCGGATCTGGTAGACCAAGCACTTAGCAACTTCATACACATCAAATATATCATCTATACACATATAATCAGAACAAAGCATAAGTAAATCTATCTAAACATGTCATGGCACTTAGAAAGAGAGGGAAAACACATGTAAGTAACAACACAAATCATGACACAGAGATTTATGT
>SNQJ01S0184698.1:5496-23867 GCA_010110895.2 Picea sitchensis
GTTGTAAGTTTCACTTTCAATTAATTCAATACAACAATATGTCCCTTTCCCATAAAGATGATGTCTCTTTATTACATAATTCCTTGATCATATGTATAGACTAGTCATTGAATATATTAATCTTCCTTTACTTCGATTGGTTCATTCTGTTGTGATCTGGACGGGACGGGAGCATTGGAGGGAAGCTTGGAAAAACAGAGATCTAAGGAAAGCGTTCATAAGGTATGTCCATAACCCTTATCTCTTAGTTCATTCAATAGGCTAGATCTAGGGAACGTGTATTATTCTGTCCTGTTTTGTTCTAGATCCAGGTGGATCTAGGGAGATCGGTTTGTGTCCGCACTCACAGATTTATCCTATAACACTTGGTACTAGGGCCTAGTTCCTATTGGTCCCTATATTGTGAGGTAGATATCCTTGGGATATCTAGTTGTTTCTCCTTTGGATTTAAGAGGTATATGATTGTTTATTATTGGTAATAAAAACCATTCTTATCTTGGGCATCATATTCTTTAGCTTGCTCTAAAGACATGTTTGTTTTGGTTTCATGAGAAGCAAAGTCAAAATCTATTCAATACTTATGGTCCCCAATGGGGTTTGGTTTAAAGGCCATTTTTATACTTGTTTCATTTCTTCCTCTTTCTCTATCCTAGGAACATCTATGGATGTGCCTTTTTACCTCTAAATGGATTCATCTTGTTTAGGATTTGAATCCTTTTTCACTATAGTGATGCCAACGATGCTACTGGAGGTTTCCTTCATAGCTTTTTATTTTTCTGTTGGTCTTTTCATTTCCAAGCCTTCTTCACAGCTCATAAATCTCTTCTTGAAATACTTATCATTAATACTTTTAATTAGAGTAAGGCCATCCTATGTCCATGATAGTCCTACGATTTCCAACTACTTTCTTAGGGTCATACATATTGAAATGTTCTTCTCTGAACATGTATGGATCTATTTCTTTAGCTTCCATGAATATGTAGACAACATTTGACAAGCAATATATTCTTATGATGACATGATATTGTCGATGGGTATAAATTCACCCGACAACAACAAGGGGTACTCCTCGGTATAAATTCCCAATTAGAATATACACCGTTTGGGTTAGGAGTCCCATTCGGAATTTGGCTTGTCTGCCATTATTGCTAAATTTTGATTTTATTACGGTTAAGGTCCTATGTACCTATCGAGAAAATTATATGATAGTAATTGCGACATAAATTATCAATCCAGAGTCGTAATCTTATGAGATGTACGCAAAGTATATGTAGGGTAGGAGGATTTCTAATCTATGCTAATGATTGAAAATAAACATGTTAAACTACTGTCGTTGAATCTAAATCTAAGAAAGCACAAAATATGCAACTAATCTATGAAAGGAAACTATCCTAATGCTACATAAACTTGAGACTAAAACTTAATCTACGAAATCAAATGAGACATAATCTAACTATGAAAGTAAAAACTTAATCTAACTATGAAAGAATGAAATCTAGAATTAATCTATGAAAACATGAAAGTGCGTAAATTAAATCTAATGAAAGCATTTTAAAAACATCTACAACCACACAGGACAAAAAGGTAAACGAAAAACCACTATGAGAAAGTAAAATCTTGCTTTAAAACTATCCAATACATGACAAATAATGAAAATCACTATCTCAAAACTACAAGACTATGAATCAAAGCTCAATCACTCTATTCTTCTATTCTCTATTCTAGAGAGAGGCCTCCTTCTTGAAATGAGGAGGAACCCTCTTATTTATACATAAATGAAGATAAGAGACTCATAATTACAGATCCACTTTTCTCTCAACCTATTCCTTCAAATCCTCCACAAATATCTTGGATAAGATATTCTATCTCCATGATCTTCTCCTTGAAGTGAGCTTGAATGATTATCTCCACATCTTCAAAGAAGATAAAATTCGAATTTGAAGTTAGGTGGTGATTTTTGACTTTTTGAAAATCTTCAAATATGCATGTAGTCATCACAAAACTCATCCAACTTTGAGATATAATGAAAATATGTTAATTTTCTAATATTTAGTCACAAATTCTCTTAAAAATACTCAAAATAAATAATTTGGAAAATGGAAATGTAAACCCATATGTTTTTTATGAAAGTGATGATAATTATGGTTTTATGGAAGAATGAAATGGAAATAAAGGCGACAAATGGTATATGAAAGATGAATAAAGTGTCATATTTTTGCAACCCAACATTCCCCCCAACTGAACTTGTTGCATGTCCTCATGCAATTTTGCATGAATTCTCTTTAGGCTTTTGACATCTTAGTTGTGGCTTTACATGATGATGATGTGTAATAATAAATCATTTCATGATGAGATACACGAGTGGCAACTAATATTTCTTATGGTTGGTTCTTGTGTGACAACCATCAATATGACAAATGTTGGTTCTTGTGTTAACACCATTTGTTCGTTTTACTTATTTTCTTGCTGCAAGTCATAACATTAGAAACATGCATGTATTGGAAATGAGAAGTCATCAATGTACTTAGAAAGCCCTTTTTTTTCTTCATATTTGAATCATGCCAATATATATAGAAATATTTTTTTGAATCAAAATGCAACGAGGCACAGTTTGGGAAAAACATGTTGGTAAATGGAAAATGAAATCATGAATATGTAAATGGAATTATGAAATGAATCCCCCCCCCCAACTGAAGATGTGGTATGTGTAGGAAAAGGAGAAGACTAAGGTAAGGAAATTTTCCAAATTTATCTATTTTTAGCACTTAAGGAATTGCATCATTAAAGATTAGAAAAGAACATACCTCCACTTACCCAAAAAGTTGATGAACTATGCAATAAGAATAAGGACGATGTGGTTGCTGGAGCATGCAAGATGTCACTGTTGTATGATCATGTGAAAGGTGAATGCTACTGTAGCTGCGACTGCTAGAACTGCTGGATCAGAGAATATGAAGTGGAGGAATCTGAACCGCTGCTGGTGAATCATGGAAAAGAGGAACTATGGAAGTGGAACTTTGGTACTCTCATATGGCTGGAAAAATACTATTGCAACTGCTGATGGAGTCATGAAAAAGTGTATAGTTGTCACCCGCTTCTAAACACGATGGTACAATTCTAATCATGTGAATGGATGTGTCGATGTCGAGCATGAAGAGAAATCATTGGATTATCGACCATTGATGAATGTCGTTAACCAATGCGAGGAAAACTCACCATTGATGTCAATGAGTGCCAAGGTACTCAAGTACATCTTGTGAAGGGCGAATGAATGAACTGATGTCGAGCCACTTGGAAGATCTGACGATCAAGGGACATTGATGTATTCCCATGATTTTCAGCGAGAGAACTTGCCATTAAGGCATGCAAGCCTCTAGGTACTCAAAAGGAACTCTAGTTTATATTCCAGATAAGGTGCTGAGGTTGATGGGGCAAGACTTGTTGAAAGGTGGGACTTAAGGAATCCCACATCAGTCAACACGAGTTTTTACAAAATGATTGGTAGGACTATAGATGAAAAGGCCTCGGTAGCAACAATGTGTATGAAAAAGAAAGCAGGGTAATGTAGTCATCAAAAAGGGAACTAAATGGTTTTATTTGCAAGGCAAAATGAATGGAAAACGATAAAGAGATGTATACGACTCAGAAAGGTAGGCGCGTACGAAGTCATGAAGGATAATGTGATGAAAAATGGACTTCACGACATGGATGACGAAGAAACTTGGAAGGAGAAAGGTAAATGATCATGTCATGGCGTAATTGGTTTTCTGAAAGATGGCGGTGTAGCAACAAACGTCATGACATGTGTGATGAAAAATTTAGCTCCTTCAAGATTTTAATAAAGAATGCTTTTCTGAAGAGTTTTGCGATTCTTGAGAATCACTGTGGAATGGAATGAGAGCGTCTTCATTCCTGCAATCAAACTTAGTACTAACCCTGCAATAAAATTTGTGAGATCATCGTAAAAGAGAAAATGCGAGATTCAATACAAATGCGGAAAATTAAAGGGATACAAAAATAAAAATAAAAATGCATTTTACCTGTTGCGCGCTTGATTCTTCTGCCGATTTCTGTCAAAGTGACTTCAAGAAAAACAAATTAATGTTAAGCATATTGTTTTCAGGAATTAGAGAATGTCCATTTGCAATTTTTTTGTCTTTGTTGTTTTTATTTTTGTAATTTTTATTTTTATTTTTTATATTTTATTTTATTGGGTTTCACCTAAAATTTATTTTTATTATGTTTTTGTTTTTGTTATTATTATTATTATTATTATTATTATTATTATTATTATTATTATTATTGTTTTTAACCTATATATTGTTTTCTATGATTTTTTTAAAAAACTTTAAAAGCAAATTAAATAAAATTGCTTTTAATGCCTTTCAAATTTCATAAATTTGTGTACCTATCAATGACTTGAACCTCATGCCATTTTATCAATCAATGGACATATAAACCAGGAGATCCTAGTTCCTATCGGATTATCAATGCTGAGTGCAAGAATTTATAACGCCGAAAATCAAACAACCAACTTAAGGAAGACTAATCATGGTTGATTCTACTTTATTATTGTAGTCTGTCCATTAGAGAAAAATTTAACAAACTCATGCCCTTTTTTTTGTGGAATGAAGGGAGAAATTCGAGATAAACCCCGATGGTGGGGGTCGAACTAGGACACCACTCATTTTTTTTAGCACAAAGGGGGTGAGTAGAGGATCTAGAAACTGGAATCAAATACCCAATTTTTGCCAAAATAACTTTGTATCAAACCTCGGCTAGCGCAAAGGTGCTCGACCCTGTGATGGCAACCCCACAACTCTGCAACAAAATAACTTCTACATCGATCATTGTTCCAAGGTCTACTACATTATACAGATGTTACGTTTCCCTCGATATTCAATCATCAGGATCCCTTTGTTGGCTTATGTTGTAAATTCGTGGAGCGCAAATGATGATATGGTGGAGATGCAATCTCTTTTCACTTGCATGCAAATTATTTTCCCCTTGAAATCTGGTAATTTGGCAATCCGGTTGTGTCTGACAGAAATCCTCTTTGGAATCTGCACAAAAGATTATTAATAATAGCATATAAAACAGATAAACAAGGAACTCATATCAATTCGATAAATGGTAGCTTGAATACAGAGGTTTTCATAGCATCGATAACTTCATAGGTTTTGTTTGTATGTGTGCATGTTCACGAGTATTCTAAAAAAAAACACCGTCAGGAAAACCAAAGGGTGCGGCCTCATCGACTGAAATACCTAGGCCTTGGCCCAGGAAATTCTTGCAAAAATTTTGGTCGGACGATCCCACCCACCGATTGGGGAAAGATTTGATATTGACTCTAGTCATCAATAGATGCAGACTTCCAGCTCATTGAACTATTATCAACATAGATATGACTTCATATATCGCTTACCCTGGAGCCATGGATCCATCTTTGCTTTGATGAGCAGGTTTCAGACAATGGTTGTCCGACCGTGGCTCCCGTTCCATACTTAATCACATAGTCTAGACAAGTCCACGAGTAGTTATGGATGCTTTTGAAATACCTCCCGCTCTAATTCCCATTCCCACACAGGTCTTTGCACTTTGCATCTGCACACTTTACAAGCATCGAAGACGATGATTTTCTTGGAAGAAAACCGTACAGTTGTTGCAAGTATAATTTCTGGTGTAGGGTACCCACACCACACTACTACCGTGTCCATAATGAGAAATACATCCTGTGGAGGAGTGCCCATCAAGAATCTCCAGGAAATTCCAGGGATGGCCTTTAATGGCTGGCCCCAGAATATCCCAAATTTGACACAAAGGGCATGCACCTCATGCCTCCCAACATGAGAAGGATAAAAGATTACAGAAGTGCATCTTTGTCAAAGAATGAACACTCTCTATCCCTTGAAAAATAGCCAAAGAATATGCAACAACACGATCATTTCATCCTCCAGACACAAAATATATATATCTTTTTTGGTTTGATAGATCGTAACAATCCGAGATCTGGTCGAGGAAACTCCAACTATACCCGTGAAATCATTATGACAACAGACTTGATTGGTTACGATTCCTCTCATGCTTCAAAAACGCAGAGTGGTAGATGCAGAACGACATGGTGTGGTAGGAGAGTGATTTTAGCCATTTAAGAGATCATAAATTCCCCCTGCCAGTGCGTGCGATAATCATGAGATCGGAGAGGATCCCGAAAATAATAATTCGAAACTTACCTGCCTGTCTATTTTCGCTGCGTTGGTTAACAATAGTCACATGTTTGGAGACTTGTGATCTGTAGCGGAGACAACAAGTGGGTGAGCTAGCATGGCGCGCCCTGGCAGAGTTGTTAAGCGATTGAAAGAGTTTTCGAAGAATCTAGTCACTTTGGTCCTTGGCCTTCGACAGATCTGTACATCTAACGTTGGCAGCGCATGTTTCCTTTATGTTTTCCGATGACAGACTTCAACTAACGAGCATAACTTGGCCTCTGGGAAATGCATGGAAGGCATGGGCTAGTTGTTTGGCCTTACTAGTATCCGAATTGGAGTCCACCACATACCACAGGAAACAAAATGAGGAAGTTGGGTGATCAATGCACTTGCTATTACAAAAATAGCCGAAGGTAGTGTCTCCATAACTGTTTTCATTTACATAAGTTTTAATGGAAAAATTATTTCCATGCTGAAGGACAGAACTGTGGAAAATTTAAACGGATCGACCATCAACCAAAGTTCATGCTGCCCCTGGTCGTGGTTCTTCTCTTGGATACCTTTTTGGTGGTCCACCGAGTGAATGAACGGGATGGGTTAGTTCCAGGCTACAAGATGAGGGCAAAGGAGCGAAATGGTCACCTTACCCATCGCACTTTCCTTTCTTCGGCGGACAAAAATGCGTTATGCTTCAATGTGATTGCCTATAACCGAGCTTAAAGACTTGCTGGCGAATGCGATGTGGACATTTATTTTGTTCCATTTTATTCCGTGGTTTCTATGCATTTAAAACTAAGGATGGTTATGTTTATTTCATTGTTTTTAGTTTTATGTTATTATTTTATTTTTGTATTTATATATATGTTTTTATTTTTATTTCTATAAATTTAAAATTAAAAGAGTCCTAAACATTTTGGTGTTTTATCAATTTTTTTAATTTCTTTATTCTTAAATTTAAAAGAAGACAAATTCAAATAAAATTAAAGATAATAGATTTATTAGCAAATGGAGACTCAAACGCTAAAATTGAAGCGTTTTTATATCATTAGTCGTTAGAGACATCCTACTTTCTGATCCTCAAGGTCGCACAAAGCGCAAAGGAGAGCATACTTATTGAAAACTAACCTACCTACTCTACTCTACTCTAATTGGAATTTAGAAAGCAATTACGTGTAATCAAACTTCCAGTGTAGCCATAAGCGCAACAGTAATAAGAATATGTTCATTGTGAATTTCGCAAATGATAATCGAAAATAGACGTAAACGTGCGAAATTGATGGTTGAAATTGTAAATTAACAAAATAATTAGAAAAATTGAATGGATCTAACCTGGTATCTGCTTGAAACCATCGTTTGATAATTCTTTCGTAGGAATAGTTTTCACTCCTTAGATCATGTCGTAACTCCTCATTATCCTCCTCGATCTCCTTCTCACATAATTGTTCGTCATCATATGTGCAGAGTGCTTTGTATGTTGATTCATCGTTTGTTGTTGGAGGAGTAATTATGTTTTCGGCTGCTGTCAAGATCTCCTCTTCTAGAGAAGAGGAGATCCCAACTTTTGCTAGGATCTGAGTGAGTTGTTCCAAGCTTAAACTCATTGTTAAACCATATCAAAAAAGGAGTTTGATTAATCATCAAAGATTTAAAACTAAGAAATTAAAACTATTTGTAAAAATAAAACACGCCAAACTTGAACTCCTTGCGTTACTGAGACCTTGCTGTCACCAGGTTATCTGTTCGCACAATTAGCTCATAAAAAATAAAAACTAAATTTGTATAAATAAAAACACACTTTTGCATAAAATAAAATCAATTGCACACAACTGAAAAATAAAATCCAACTCTAACCCTTTTAATACCTCCCCGACAACGGCGCCAAAATTTTCGAGTAAATTATATTATAGTAATTGCGACATAAATTATCAATCCAGAGTCGTAATATTATGAGATGTACACAAAGTATATGTAGGGTAAGAGGATTTCTAATCTATGCTAATGATTGAAAAGAAACATGTTAAACTATTGTCGTTGAATCTAAATCTAAGAAAGCACAAAATATGCAACTAATCTATGAAAGGAAACTATCCGAATGCTACATAAACTTGAGACTAAAACTGAATCTACGAAATCAAATGAGACATAATCTAACTATGAAAGCAAAAACTTAATCTAACTATGAAAGCATGAAATCTAGAATTAATCTATGAAAACATGAAAGTGCGTAAATTAAATCTAATGAAAGCATTTTAAAAACATTTACAACCACACACGACAAAAAGGTAAACGACAAACCACTATGAGAAAGTAAAATCTTGCATTAAAACTATCCAATACATGACAAATAATGAAAATCACTATCTCAAAACTACAAGACTATGAATCAAAGTTCAATCACTCTATTATTCTATTCTTTATTCTAGAGAGAGGCCTCCTTCTTGAAATGAGGAGAGAACCCTCTTATTTATACATAAATGAGGATAAGAGACTCATAATTACAAATCCACTTTTATCTCAACCTATCCCTTCAAATACTCCACAAATATCTTGGATAAGATATTATATCTCCATGATCTTCTCCTTGAAGTGAGCTTGAATGATTATCTCCACATCTTCAAAGAAGATAAAATTCGAATTTAAAGTTAGGTGGTGATTTTTGACTTTGTGAAAATCTTCAAATATGCCTGTAGTCATCAAAAAACTCATCCAACTTTGAGATATAATGAAAATATGTTAATTTTCTAATATTTAATCACAAATTCTCTTAAAAATACTCAAAAAAGTTAATTTGGAAAATGGAAATGTAAACCCATATGTTTTTATGAAAGTGATGATAATTATGGTTTTATGGAAGAATGAAATGGAAATAAAGGCGACAAATGGTATATGAAAGATGAATAAAGTGTCGTATTTTTGCGACCCAACAGTACCGATGTGAGATGGGATTCAATGCCAATATGTATATGAATACCATGTATGTAAAATACAAACAACTAAGCTATCCTAATATATACTAACCTATCGCTAATCTATGCTAACCTATCCTATCTAGGAGGGAAACATGAGTAACCGGTGAGTTATAATGCAACCAAATATTAAAACTACTTTAACACAATTAGTTGTATGAAAATATAAAGATTGGAACCAATCACACATGTAAGTATATAATCATATTAGTCCATATTACATTAACATATACTGTAACAACTCACGAAACTCAAGGCATGGAAATATTCGAAGAAATACCAAATACTGCACAAATGTAATTGAGATTGCATAATAATTAGTCTATAGTAAACAACACATTCTTACATTCCATATAAACTACAAACATCCTCACTTGAAGTAGTTCAAATCTTCGATCATTTTCTACACAAAATTCCTTCTAAAAGTATTGGCCCTGAGGGCTTCTCAATATTCATTAACACGGTATAAGTTCTTATTTTAAAAGTCCTTATTTTAGAGTTTCTAATCTACTTTATACACATAATGGTAACTCCTATTTGTATTTTCACCTTCTTCTTGAAGTAGAAGTTACAAGTGTATTCACATTCTTTCTCTTATGGAAAGTGACACAAAATGACGAAATTTGAGATAGTTAGGAAAATGACGAAAAATAAGACAATGATTTGTTCTTTTCCTATGATCTTTTTCTATGGAGATAGGCTGTCCAAACTTCAAGTTGGTTATACAATGCCTCAATCCTTCTGTAATATAGCTGCTCCAACATTGCTTCAATCATGACCACACTATCATCCAAGGTGCTCATCTCTTTTTCCAATTTTGTCATGTAAGCTTGTATCATAGTATGGAGTTTTGTTGGCTCGATCAAATGTTGATCAATAAGATCGGTTGAGATGAAATTTTATGTTTCAAATACTTGTCTTCTCCAACTTGTACTTTCTTGAACTGCATTCACTAATTCCTCCATGACTAATCTCTTCCCCAATTCATCTAGCATTGGGAGCCAACCATGTCTTATCAACTCTTGAGCAGCTTTGTGAGTTCTAGAGAAAATCCCTATTGCTTTGGTCACTTCTTTGTTTGCTCGTTTCCATACTTGTTGGTAATGATCTAGCGCATACAAATCTTTTTTCCTTTTTTATTTTGAGAGTTTGTATAATTCAGTAGGTGCATCGATATTTTATGCTATCCAAGTATCAATATCGACTATGCCTTCCCAGATGGTGTTGTATTGCGTCATATTCATTTGTATATTGTTGTTTTGTTCAATCACTGTTGCAGCTACGTTTTGAAAAAGATGTATGTTGGCGTACATATCAATGATCACATCTTCCAGTTCATTTCTCACTTTTCTTGTGCTGGCTTTAAAATTGAGAAGACTCCTCTCATCTATTCTTACTTGCTGGAGTTTCTCCTCTAACTCTTTGATCTTCAATTATTTCTCCTCGTTCTCTTGGCACAACCTTTGCATATTATATACAGTTGCATCCATGAATGGAAATCCTTCTCTTGCTATCGCCACAATGTTTTCCCTGACATCTTCTGTGACCGACACCTCAGTTACTACTGATAGAGGAGCTCCCTCTCTTGTTGGAACCTTCTTAGACTTTCTACATTTATTTTTAAATGTAGAAATCTTGGCGAATATTACTAATCCTTCATATGCCAACTATAAATGTTTGGCGAATTTTTGTAAAAACATTCAAATTTATAAGGATTTTGTATAGTTTGTATAAAATTTTGGCGATTTTTAAGTTAAAATAATTTTGTCCTATAAAATTTGGGCGAATCATTTTTAGAATAACAAATCTTTTTTTGGGAAAACCATGGAAAATTAGCCCATGAGCAGGATTTAGCCCCTAAAATAATAAGTTAACCCTTTCTTGTACAATCCGATTTGTTTTTGTATCATACATAAAGCTTCATATGTCTACTATCTTTGTTGATCGAAAAGGTTCCCATGGCCCGATACCTAACACACTACTTGTTGTTTTTCTTATGTACCTGTTGTGGATGTTTCAGGGACATCCAAGTCCATTGGGAGTGTGTCTCCTTATTTATCCTCTGCTTTGTTCTTCTACCTTTCTTATTCAACAACTTTATATGATGCTTCTTTTGTTGCTAATTCTGTCATTATCCTTGATGATTAAACTGAGTCCTTTTCCTTTTTAGCAATAAATTTTGCTTCGACTTCCGATTTTTATTTTGCTTCATTTTCTGCAATGAATTTTTCTTTGTCCGCTTCCAACTTTTGCTTCTTTTTAGCATCATTTTTCTTCTTTAATACTTTCTCTTTGTCCCTCCTCTTTTTCTCGGTAGGTGCTTCTTGTTATTCTTCTTCTACAGAGCTCGAATGTGTCGAGAGGGATATGGGGGAAGATCTCTCAACTTCATCTCTTTCTGCATATTTTCTAGCTGTCTCTCTTGCATCTTCTTCATCCACAATCCTACCTCTCGGTTGACCTCACCTATTGAAAATAACCTCATCATAGGTTTTGGTGTTCCGATGTACTCCTTCTTCTTCCCACAACTCAATGGTGTATTCATAAGGGATTCTCATGCTATGGATATTCTCTTTGAAAATATTCTTGGGATCATGTCTTCTGAATCATTCTTCTCCAAAATGATAGGAGAGAAATATGTCTACTTCTGTCTGGGCCTGTTTTGTGTTTTCAAATAAATAGTTCACAATGAAAAGAGGTAATGGATGCCATATGTCTTTATTCAATCTATACAACATTACTCCGACTCCATGTAATTGTATGATATGGTACCTTCCTGAAGTACAAGTTTATCTGGTAAAAAACTAGGAAGTAGATGAGGAAGCTTCATTGCACCATATATCCTCATATATGTGCCATGCTCCATTAGATACCAATCCCTAATTCTCCTTATAACTGCTATGGACTTGTCGGTCATACAAGGTGGGGAGGTGAAAAAATGAATTCATACAATGGTGTGAGTAATTGCTCACAGATCCTTTGGTAGTCTGCTTGATACTTGTGCTCCTAGAGTATTTTGCAGTAGATATGGATGGCCGCATCAACGGGTAACCAAATCCATCCCATGTTCGGGTATTTGTGGGCTATGCACATTATATCTAAGAGATATGAAGCCATATGAAAACCGGGGAAGCTTCCTGGTTGTGCTCATGTAACAAATCAAATTGCATTTTTAATATTCTCGGACAATATATCTGCCCAATTGAATGAGGAACACACCTCTGTACATAAATAAATTAATGGTAGATAAGACAAAGGAAATTTTGTTGCGTCTGGTTCCCCATATAACCTGCACAACATGGATACCATATACTGGTATGGTCTTCTTAGATTGGTAGTTGGATATTGAAATTTGAACCAATATTTAAATTTCTTATCTGTTTTATACCAACTGGGGAACAAATCCTTCGGGGTAAGATCCAACTCGCTAAGGAGCTGACCGTCTAATTTTTTGTTTCCGACCTCTAGGTGATAACATTTGGCTAGATTATCAGGCCTGAATGAAGCTATTGGCTCCTTCCTTGTATTGAAGATATACCTGCTGTCTACATCTGAATTCTGGTAAGTGCGAAGACATTTTTGACATACTAAGAGAAATATGATTAGAGACCCAAGGCATTGACTGAGTGTTGTGATTCAACGTACCACTAAGAAATACAAAGGGATTCATCCCCATGGAATGAGAAAATACCACGGGTTGTGTCACACTAATTGAGGGAGTCACTGGGGCTCCACTATTTATAATAATGAAAACTCACGATGTAATATAAATTCCTAAGGCCATCTAATAATCAGAGAGCACACAAAAACAAGCAAAAGGCCAATATGCACACAAATAAGATAAAGTGGCTGAAAGGGGCCTCCCTCCCTAAAGTAGGTATTCCTCTCCCAAGAGGGGCCTGAGACTCCCTTGAAAAGATCGGAGGTATCATAATCAGTTATAAGGGCTCTCATGGGATTAACAACCAGTCGGTCAGATTCCCCCGGAGAGGTAATTCTCCATAAAGGATGTGTGCTGTCTGACCCTTATCTGACCCAGGGTACCTATAGAATAACCCCTGCAAGTAACCTATGTGGCTACCTATGTCAAGCAACTAAGTGACCATGGTATAACCAATGCACAAGCGAACAATCGTAAGTCATCTCCACCGTATGGGTAGGGTAACAAAGCCCAAAATATCGAAAGTACCACCTCTCATAGAGGTAAAGGTACTAGAAAGACCCCCATATATGAATAGATCCTCAGGAATATCTTTGACGCTAAAAAGGTATTGGAAGGATATATCCTCAACCAACTTTGTGCAACCTCGTGCTTAACTCCGACGTGAGCGGAGCCTCCTTACATCACCAATTATACAATGAATTTCACCACTCCCTTAGTCAGACACATATGTTGAGTTTAATAGCCTTGGAGAAGTTTACTCACAAAATCCTATTCCAAGGCTCTAAATATTAAGCTAGTTTGTGCACCCTGACAAATAAATCGTTTTTAATCAATTTAAAAATTTTCAACGTTACTTTTAGTGGCTTTTCTTACTTAAAAGGTGCGGTCGTGAAACTGATGAGGTTATGACTCAGCAAGTAAAATAAATGAATATGAATATAATGCAAAGTCCTAAATTCAATTCTCAATAAATGATAAGATTTTCAAAATGCAACTTTCAATTCAATTCTGCAATTTCAAATAAGATGCAATATTTCCATACATGTACTAATATCAATGATAAGAACCCATAATATCAAATGCCAACAATGCAAAATGTATTTTTTTGTATTTTCAATATAAAAGAATGAAAATACAAGGACTGAACAACAACTTGATATAAAGACCCTACTGTATGTAAACAAAGACAAACCAAGTAGAATATCAAGAAGAAAAAACCCAACCCAAGATGCAAGGACAATCAATGAAAATGATGATGAGAAAGAAAAAACCTCCCGAAAATTCAACCAAAGAAAGGTTTCCTACCACTCTGTAGGTACTTAGCAGTCATAACAAAGACCTAAGAAGACTCAACAACCATCAAAACTTACCCAACAAACATCAAAGTCAGAAATCAAGAAAAAAAGGATGATATACATGACTGTTCAGGAGAAAACTGCGTATATACGCTTCCTACAAAATGACAACTTGCGTATGTACGCGACTATCAGGGAAAAAACTGTGTATATGTATTAAAACACTGCCAGGTTAAGGATAAGGCCAAGAAACTCAGACTCAAAATAAAAAGAGGTTGTCAAGCAATCATATGAAAAGAAACACAAGATAAACGAGAGCAATCAAAGGATAAAAACACTCCAAACCCCGAAAATAAGATTCATTCCCCAGTATGGTAGCGAATTCTGTTACGAGGAAAATCACTCTATGGCATGGGGTAAACCACAAAAAATGGAAATGACTGCAGAAATCAACTCTAATCTCAAGTATGCTATATAAACAAATATTCTAACAAGACAAGATAAATAGCCTACCTCGTCCAGATGTTTGATGAAGTCGACCATTGAGCACTCAACTCAAAGAAATACACCTGCAACTTGTCCTCAACAACCAAGATACGCAAGCATATGGTGATAATATATAAAGTTAGCGCATACAATAGTGTAATCCATCAATATTCATAACAAATACGCCCATGGAATAAAAATTCAAATATTTTCAAGACATTAATTGGACGAGAAAGAGTATTTCTATTAAAATGTAATCAACATAGGTGTATGAATAACAAACTTCCGTGTCAACACATTCAAAACTGAGAAACTAAGTCCCTTCGAGCTGGGCCTCCACCACTTCAATCCTCCACCAACGAAAAAGCTCATATAAGAGAGACAATGAGGTTCTCCATCAAATAGGGAAGATCTTGGGGGATAAACAATGTGTTCACACTTAAAAGGACAAAGGGATGTAGACTCAATATGAAGTGAATAATTTCTCTAGAGTAACTTTGCTCTCAAAGTTGAATTATTCTCTCTTTCTCCACAGCTTGGATATGGCCCATTTATAGCCTTCAAATGGAACTGAAGGGCCGAGTCAGAACGTTTCTAGTATATGGAAGGTCAAGGATCATGGATCTCGTGATGTGACATGGAAACTTGACACCATTTTTTGATTTTGGGCACAAAACCCGATGTACGCGGGATGTAATGGTGCAACCTACATATACACATGCTGTATAGTTGTTAGGGTGCATATATGTGGAAAAATACAATTTTTAGCTCTGAGAACTGCAAAAAGGGACTTCAAGTCTGCATAGGGAAAAAAAAAAGGCCGTCTGAGCAAGTTTGCATGGGGTGAGGAAAATCTTACTATAACAACACCTACATCTATACATAAATAAATTAATGGCAGATAAGACAAAGGAAATTGTGTTGCATCCAGTTCCCCATATAACCTACACAACATGGCTACCATATACTGGTATGGTCTTCTTAGATTGGTATTTGGATATTGACCTTTGACCCAATATTTAAATTGCTTATCTGTTTTATACCATGTGGCGAATAGATCCTCTGGTGATCCAGGATTTTTTCATCGAAATGAATTATAAAGAATTGTATTAAATGAGCATAAATTAAAGTGCACCATAAAGAAGTAAAAACTCAATAATGAGGAGACATAAGCATCAAATCTGAACACAAAAACTTGATAAAGGAGTTCGTCCCTGGTGGACTATGTCTCCGGGTCCTACTCTCAAATGGGTAGGCCTTTTTATTAACTCAACAAAATAATTTGGAAAAATACATAAGTATACATTATTCTGGAATTAAGTTGCATAAGATTTACTCACATCAGAAAAAAGACAACACCATTGAATTTGTGGCATCGAATTACCCAAAAATGAATGTCTCCATGCCTCAATCTGACTCTGGCACTTCCAAGCCCATGAGAAATCTTGTCTCGGTTTCCTTGCCTGCAATCTGTAATTAATTCACTGTACTTTGTCTCAAAAAATGTCCCCGTCTATGCAATTGAGCTCCCTCCTCCCATCCATGGGCAGAATCAATATTTAAATTAAATGTCGGGTGGATTAGCCAATAGAGTCCATTGGCCCAATGGTTGGCGGATGCTATTGTAAGGAGTTTGGATAGCGTGAGGTCTCGAGGTCGAGCCCGCGGGCCTCCCCTTTTGGGCTTATAGTTATAAAAATATATATGTGGTTTGGAATTGCCGCCAAAATTGGAGTTGTTGTTTAGATTTTTTGAAATCATAAGTTTGGCCACTAGATTTGGCGGGACCTCCACCATATTTAGTGGGCCTTTTTTATTTTTGAAAATTTGGTTTCGGGCCCTCATTGGGCATCTTTCCACTGCCACCTGGCAGCCCATGATAGGTCCACGTGGCAACCAACCATTGACCCACTCCATCCACTTGCTCAGTCACCTTGCCATGTTACCTGCCATGTCATGTACGGTCTTCCATGTGGTTGTATGGACTACCATGTGGTACTTCCTCATTGGTCCACATGTTGGCCAGAAAATGACAAAAATGAGTGACACGTGGCAGCCTCTGGTGCTGCCACATCACCATGATGATGTCATGTTTATGTCAGCATGGCATGTGTCCCCTCTACGTGTTTCTCGTACACTGTATGGATGCTGACGTCAACACTATGGATGCTAACTCATCCCTGCTGACTAGGCTAGGTTGACCAAAACTTTGACTGCAAATAGATTTTGATTCGTAACTCCATTTGACAATCCGTCTATTCCATTGGAAATCTTGCGACGTGATATTCATGATGATGCCAATTTTACTAAGTTTTGAGGACTTTGAATTTTTTTCCTTTCTATGTTTGCTAAGTCCATTCTAAGCTTCCTGAGTTGCTTCTTCGAATTATGAGTTGTCCTTAGTGTTCTCTGGATCCTTTTTGGAGCACACCTTCCCACTGAGATATTTTTGAACCACCAAAATCTTTCATTAATCAACATATAAGTGAGGGAAAAGTTCCCTCACCTTGTCCTTCTCAATCCACTTTGCCTTGCTTGGATGTGTGCCCTTTAATCCCACTTGAAGATAATCAACATCACCCCTACGTGAAGTCCTCATCCTTCTGTCCAGGATGATATATTCCTTTAAATCATCCAAGTAATCAGGAGAAAAATCATCAACTGAAGGTATTGAAACTTTCTCATCTTGATCCATGATCATGGGAGGCTCAAAAAGTTTCACTTTCTCCACATTTACAACTGAGTAGATCTGCATATACGGTGGAAGATCTAGACGAAAAGAATTGGTACCACTTTTCTCCAAAATAATGAAGGGTCCATAATGGATGGGCTTGAGTTTCTTTCCTTCACCCTTCAATATTTCCTTGTTGATGTGAAGCCATACCTGGTCTCCAACCTGGAACTGATTATCGACCCTATTTTTTTCATGCCGATCTTTATACTATGCTAGAATTTTCTCTAACTGTTCCCTGACTACTTGATGTACCTACTGGATCCTCTGGATGAACTTGCAGCCTCTGTCTTCATCTCTTTCTTCACTTGAATCGACATCTCTCCCATACATCAAGTCCAAAGGAACCTTAGGTAAATACCCAAAACATGACTCAAAAGGAGAACACTAAGTGGAGGAATGTAAGGCTCGGTTGGAAGCATGATGTACATAGGGTATCTATTCATCCCAACTTGGGATGCCTGCTGTAGTAGCCTCGAAGAAAAATTACCACTGTTCGATTAACAAACTCTATATGTCCGTCAGTATGTGGATGGAAATAAATTCTCCTCTTCAACTTGGTGTCCATTATTCTCCACAAAATTGTCCAAAAATCCCTAAGGAATCGAGTATCTTGATCCGAGATAATGGATGTGGGTAACCCAAAGTGAAACAAAACATAGTGAAAGAAGAGATTAACAGTATTCTCAGTAGTGATATGATTTTTACATGTCATTAAGATACATGTTTTGCTGAACCTATCCACTACAACATACAAATAGTCATGACCCCTTTTCGACATTGGTAAACCCCCTACAAAATCCATGGAGATACTTTCACATGGCTGGGATGGAAAATGTAGTGGTGAGCATAGCCCCAGTTTTCTATTAGTGGGCTTACAAGTAGAACACATCACACACCCCTTTACATATTTAGTTACAATTGCTTTCATTTGAGGCCATTAACAAAACCTTTGAAAATGAGCCATAGTTTTTCCTACCCCAAAATTCCCAGACACAAGAGAAGTGTGAGCTTCTCGTA
>SNQJ01S0184698.1:33275-52103 GCA_010110895.2 Picea sitchensis
GATGGAGTATGTATAATTTGTGACACATAGATCCACTGTGTATGTCTCGTGGCTATGTCGTCTTGATTTGAAATTTCTCGCATAGATCCACAGTGTATTCCGATGGCTATGCTATATTTTGATGGCATCGATCCACAGTGTATGATTGGTGGCCATGAACCATGCCTATAATGTCATCAGTCTATAATCTGATTATGGGAATGCCTACCTCATAATTGATATATATGATATTCTGCAGATGCTTGGTTGTTCGCAGGTTTCCGATTAGGTGTGCTCCTGGTTCTCGGCACACACATGAAGCTTACAAAGTCTATCGGCTGTCACTGGTTCCACCCTCATACTTTGGGGGGCATTCTGTTACCCATGATTTTGGTCATCATGATGATGTATGGATGATGGTGTACTCAGGCTCTTCATAAGAACTTTCTCATGAGAAAAGTTACTTTCTTCTCTTTCCAGAAATATCATTTTTGAAGGAGGTTCGCAGGCTGGTAGTATATTTACCTGTGATAATGCATGATTCTCGCAGGCTTCTTTAAGCCAGGGTGCAAGAAGTTCGCACTGTGTT
Source organism: Picea sitchensis (assembly GCA_010110895.2). Lineage (NCBI taxonomy): Eukaryota > Viridiplantae > Streptophyta > Pinopsida > Pinales > Pinaceae > Picea > Picea sitchensis. Next base: position 33,844 of record SNQJ01S0184698.1, read on the forward strand.
GAACTTCTAGGGTGAAAACTCTTTCTAAAGAAAGGAAAAAAGATGAATTCTCGATGCTTCTAGAAGGGAATCTTCTAGAAGGATGAGATGGAATTCGAATGGTTATCTTAGTACTGGATTCCCTAATATTTTGGGATCATTCTTATCCAAGTAACTAATTCATTCTCTCCTATATATTGAGGGAATTCTCATGGAAAAGGTTAAGCAAGGTTAAGCAAGATTCATTGGAGAATTAGTGAAAGGATTGTGTGAAGGACTGAAGCTACAACAACTTGACTCCAACAAGTTTATCAAAAGGGGTTGATCTTCTTCATGCAAGTGAGCAAGTGTGTGTGTCAGAGCCAAGGGCCATCGAAAGGAATTTTGCGACATCAAGGCTCAGGTTGTAATCTTTACTTTCCATTAATATGATACAGTAATATGTCCCTTTCCCATAAAGCTTTTTCCCCTTTATTGTGTAATTCCTTGATCATATACATAGATTGACTGTTGAATAGATTTTGCTTTCTTCACTTTGGTTGGTTTGTGTTGTCTTGGTCTTGACTGCATGAGAGCACTGGAGTGAAGAAGGAGAAAAAAAGACCATAGGAAGTGATAATAAGGTATGTTCTTTGTTCTTGCCTCCTATTTAATTCAATAGTTTAAATATAGGGAAAGAGTCATATTCTGTCTTGCTTTGTTCTAGATCCAGGTGGATCTAGGGAGATCGGTTTATGTCCGCACTTACGGATTTATCCAATAAAAACAGTGTATAGATTAACACCACAGGAGAATGAAGAAGTCAAAAGACATGTCCAGGATTTGTTGGATAAAGGATTGGTTAGAGAAAGCTTGAGTCCATGTGCTGTTCCGATAGTACTCAGTCCAAAGAAAGATGGAGGCTGGAGGATGTGTACTGATTCAAGGGAAATTAACAAGATAACCATCAGGTATAGATTTCCATTACCAAGGATGGATGATCTGATGGATTGCTTAAGTGGAGCAAATGTTTTTTCGAAGATTGATTTGAAAAGTGGATATCACCAGATTCGTATGAGGGGAGGTGATGAATGGAAAACAACCTTCAAGACTAACAAAGGGTTGTAGGAATGGCTTGTTATGCCATTTGGTTTAACAAACAAACCAAGTACCTTCATGAGGTTGATGAACGAAGTCCTGAAGGAGTTCATCGGAGAATTTGTCATTGTGTATCTGGATGATATACTGATCTTCAGTAAAACAGAGGTAGAGCATATAAAACACTTAGCTACAGTGATGAAGAGATTACAACAAGATAAGTTGTTGACAAACATGAAGAAATACTCATTCATGAAGACATAACTCATCTATTTGGGTTTTTTTTTTCTGCAGATAAATTGAGGATGGATCCAGATAAGGTGGAGGTGATCAAGAATTGGCCATCACCGAAGAACATATTTGAGGTGAGAAGTTTTCACGGATTGGCTAGTTTCTACCGTAAGTTCATTAGGAATTTCAGTGGAATTAGTGCACCGATGATGGAAACAGTGAAGAAAAGACACAAATCTTTTCACTGGACAGAAGAGGCTGAGAAGAGTTTTAATCTGTTGAAGAGGAAAATCACGGAACAACCAATTTTGGTGTTGCCTGATTTTCAAAAGACATTTCAAGTGAAATGCGATGCAAGTGGATTCACAATAGGGGCATTCTTGAGTCAAGAAGATAGGATGATAGCATACTTCAACGAGAAGATGAATGAAGCGAAGGTGAAGTACTCCACATATGACAAGGAGTTTTATGCTATCATTCAGGCATTGAAGAAGTGGAGGCACTATTTGATTCCGAAGGAGTTTTTCCTATACAGTGACAATCATGCATTGCAGTTTGTGACTCGACAGGAAAAGTTGAATCAAAGACATGTAAAATGGGTTGAATACATGCATAACTTTACTTTTGTAATTAAGCATATTCCTGGAACTGCTAACAAGGTTGCTGATTCTTTGAGCAGGAAATGTTTGCTGTTGCAGGAGTTCAGAGTTAAAACACTGGGTTTTGATGACCTCAGGGACATGTACAGAGATGATCCAGATTTTAAAAAGGCATATGAAGCAGCTGAGAATCCAATTCTCAGAGATAGAAGCCAATGGACATAATACATGATCCAAGAAGGATTGCTGTATAAAGGTAATCAACTTTGTATTCCAAATTGCTCCATGAGGGAGAATTTGCTGAAGGAGAAACATAATGGAGGATTGGATGGGAATTTTGGTCACGACAAGACATTCAAAAAATTGAATGAGTCATATTTTTGGCCGAGAATGCGAGCAGATGTCAAGCGATTCATGGAAAGATGCATAATTTTCCAACATTTGAAAGTAAAGAGACAGAATGCAAGATTTTATCAACCATTGCCAATACCAGAGAGGCCGTGGGATGCAGTCAACATGGATTTCACATTGGGGTTGCCAAGAACACAAAGAGGGTTTGACTCAATCTTTGTGGTGGTGGATAGATTTTCCAAAATGGCACACTTTATTCCATGTCAGAAAACCAGTGACACAACTCACATTGCAAATCTGTTTTTCAAAGAAGTCATTCGACTTCACAACTTACCAAGGAGCATAGTTTCGGATCGAGACACTAAATTCGTAGGACACTTTTGGAGGACATTATGGAAGAAGTTGGGAACTAACTTTTCATTCAGTTTGGCTTATCATCCTTAGACGGATGGACATACAGAAGTGGTAAACAAAAGTTTAGGAGACTTGCTGAGGAGCTTGGTGACATATTACCACAACCAATGGGACAACATATTACCACAGGTAGAGTTTGATTATAATGACTCAGTTAACAGAAGCACAAGAAAAATTCCATTTCAAATTGTTTATGGCATGCAATCGAGAGGAATTTCTGAGCTGAGGGATTCAGAACAGATTGCGACTAGGAGCGCTAGTGCAGAAGAATTCGCAAAGGCGATGAAAGAACTTCACAACCAGGTGAAGGAGCATTTACAGAACTTGAGCTAGGAGTATAAGCGCAGGGCAGATCAACATAGGGGACAACTTCAGTTTGAGGTTGGTGATTTGATTCTAGCACATCTGAGAAAGGAAAGGTTCCCGAAGGGGACATATAACAAACTGAAGATGAAGAAGATCAGACCATGTAAGGTCTTGAAGAGATTTGGGGCAAATGCTTATGAGATTGAATTACCCAATGGGATCAGAATTTCTCCGATATTCAATGTCTCAGATTTGTACCCATACAAAACTGAGGAAGAAGGAACAAGTGATGAACAACCAAAGATCCAATGGAAAAAGTAGATTCCTATCACAGAGAAGCCACAGATGGAAAGCATACTAGACAAAAGAATTAGCAAGAAGACTAGAAGAAAACAATACTTTGAATACTTGGTCAAGTGGAAAGGACATCCAGTTGAAGATGCCAGCTGGGAGAATGAAGTAGAGATTCAGAAGCATGGACAGACCATGCGAAAGCTCATGGACAGGAGCCCATGAAAATTTTCAAGCGAGGGAGTATGATGCAGGAGCATCGCCAATGTCAAGTGAGCGTGGGGCAAGTGCCAATACATTTTAAACACATGACAAATTGTTTAAAAACTTTTGAAGATAGATGCGCCAAACATAAATGTAACAGTTAAGGAGAGGCGTACTTATAGATTGTAATTAGACCTTGAGTGACCCGCTCTCTTTTGAAGGACTAATAAGGCATTTATGTTAGTAGGTAGCTTTGAATTCTCTGATTAGACAGTTTTAGGAGCGGAGGGAAAATAGATATAGACACCCTCATTGTATGATTGTAGTAAGTAGAGAAGTGAAGAACATTACCAAGAGGGAGAAAAAAAGAGCATACAGAGCTGGAACAGAGAAACTGTAATTGAAAAACACCCATGTACAGAGATTAAGTTAATAGAAGAAGTCTTAATTTAGATTCATGGCATTGTAGTTGTTTTCTGTATGTGTATGTTGAATGGTATGTTCATAATTTTACTCTTTCTGTTATATATTTGTTTTCTATGCTGTGTATGGATGATTTCTTGTTAAAGGTTTGAAATTTGAGAGAGAAAGAGTTAGGGAATGAGTTTCAATTGTTTCTCTATCTGAGCGAGGGTTCCTGCAAGGAGTGCAGTTGAAATTGTCCGCAAGGAGTGCGTTGACAAAAGGGTTCAGAGGTCTTATCTCTGAAGGCTCAAATAAGTTAACTCTTGTTCTCATTTCCTCAAAGGTGCAGTTAGGCACAGGATTCGTGCAATGTGTGCACAGACCAATCTTGAATCCAGGGTTTGAAACTTGAGAAGCTATTGAAGGATTGTCGCTGCAAGGAGTGCGCGGAGTTAAAGGAGTTCAACACCGAAGTGATTGAGGGTTGCCACAAGGAATGCATGCAAGAGGTTCTTGAAAGTATTGAAGTCATGGAAGACCTCAAAAGGATTCAAACCTGCTAAGTCATCGAAGGGAAGAGACGAACGGTCAGAATTCTTTGTAGAAAATTAGCGAAATCCCGCCAGCCGTCCAATCTGATAGAGAAGCAAGGAGATTACGGCTATTTCCAGAGTTTCAAGATTAGGAGATAGTGAGCCGTTGGATCCTCACCTAGTTACCTGTCAATCGTAGGATCTGACTGGAGTTGCACGAGGGTTAAACTCTCACAAGTAGAGTGAAGGTCCTGAAAGGCGTCAGGATATCGAAACTTTGGAATTCGGGATATTGGGAGTCTAGAGGACAGGAGATCGGGTCACTTCATAGTGGAAACCCCGATCTTGATCTGGACCGTCCATCTGTTGGGACATGTGGCGAAGATCAAGCACCCGTCGATATTTTGGCTACCGGGGTTTTAAGTTGACAGAGAAACTACAACATCGGGGAATCACAAGTCGTGAAATCCCAAGACTGAATCAGGACTGTCCGTTAGTTGAGACAGGTGGCGATAATCAAGAGCCCGTCGACATTTTGCATGTCGGATTTTCAGGGTTCAGGAGGAAAAGAGGACATCGACATTTGACTTCGCGAAATCATGAATGATCGAGGACCGTCCAATAGTTCGGATATGTGGTGGAGATCGGAGGCCATCAACATTTCGGGATTCAGCGTTTCGCGAATCTTGAAGACAAGAAGCACACACATTTCGGAATCGCAAAGTTTGAAACCTCGATAAGGTGGAAAGCTCCAGTGTGGGGCTGGCTGACATCATTTCAGCATATAGGAGGTCAAGAATAAGAAATTCGGGAGTTCCGAGGGAAAGAACCCATAATCATTTTAGTTCCCAAAACCGCGAAGTGAGGAGGACCATCCATCTCTAGGGGACGTGTGGCAACAATCTAGGTCTTCGAAGGAAAATCCTGAAAGGGAGAACATTTCGGGAGATTGGGATTCAGAGGATCGGGAATCCTGAGGACAAAGGGTCCATGCGTTTGGGCATTCGAAAGCCTGAAATCGCGAAAGACTTAGGACTGTGATCATATGAAATAGTGGTCACATGGACCAAAAGGTAGCCACAGGGACTAACCGATGTTGAAGCCGTTTCGACATTTCGGGATATTGGAGATCGGGGGATCGAGAAGGTTGAGGTTCTCGACAATGGGGATCACGAAACCCCGAAACCTGAAATTTTGGTCGGGAAGAGACTAGTTATACGTAGAGGCTGTGACAGGGGAAAGAGAAGGACCTGTGAATTGGGTTTTTAACAAAGATTCTAGTGAGGAATCGAAAGAGCCACTTTGGCTCGAAGGTGAAGTTAGAACGATTCGTTAAGACCAGGAGGTCAGTGCAGAGGCTTTGTCGAGGCAGAGGTGACGAGTCTGTGTCACAATGGTTGGCGGATTCTATTGTAAGATGTTTGGATAGGGGGAGGTTACGGGGTCGAGCCCACGAGCCTCCCCTTTTGGGCTTATAGTTATAAAAATATATATGTGGTTTGGAACCACCGCCAAATTTGGAGTTGTTGTTTATATTTGTCTGAATCGAAAGTTTGGCCACCAGATTTGGCAGGACCTCTGCTAGATTTGGTGGGCCTTTTTTGTTTTTGAAAATTTGGTTTCGGGCCCTCATTGGGCATTTTCCCAGTGCCATGTGGCATCCCATGACTGGGCCATGTGGTAGCCAACCATTGGCCCATGCCATCCAATTTCATAGTCACCCTGCCACATCACCTTCCATGTCAACCTGCCACATCACCTGCCACATCATCTTACCACGTCTAGTACACTCTGCCACGTGGTTGTATGGACTACCACATGGCACTTCCTCATTGGTCCACATGTTGACTGAAAAATGCTGAAAATGAGTGACACATGGCAACCTCTAGTGCTGCCACGTCACCTAATGTACATATGCTGATGTCATCCATATTGATGATGATGTCAGTAGTACAAATGTTGACTCATACCTTCTGATTGGGCTAGGTTGACCAAAACTTTGACCATAGATATATTTTGATCCGTAACTATGTTTGATGAGCTGTTGGAAAGATTACGACACTCTTCGTGATAATGCCAATTTAAATGAGTTTTGAGGACTTTAATTTTTTTCCCTTTCTCTATCTGCTGAGGCCATTATGTGCTTCCTGAGTTGCTTCTGTGAATTATGAGTTGTCCTTAGTCTTCTCTGGATCCTTTTTGGATCATTTGGGGTAAGCTCCAACTTGCTAAGGAGTTGACCATCTATTTTTTTTTGTTTTCGGCCTCTAGGTGATAACATTTGGCTAGATCATCAGGCTTGAATGAATCTATTGGCGCCTTCCTTGTATTGAAGATATACCTGCTGTCTACGTCTGAATTCTTCAAAATTCAAGATACAACATCTACACAAGGGAACACTACTGGATGCACGACTACCTTGAAGATTCCTGAATTAATGATGTTCCTAAATGCCTGAAGTTTGCTTGGATCCTCTACCTCTGTAGAAAATTTTGACTTCTTGAACATGTGATAAAATTCTCCCTATCTTAAGATCTCTCCTTCTCTATCCAAAAATCCCGATGTATCATCGTACACTATCCTAACACTTTCCACATATGTTGTTTGTTGAGAGCTGCTGGATAGTTCAATTCCCATTTTCTTTATTGCTGCTTTCTTTTGTGGTGACATGTATGAACCTGCATGATAGATTTTTAGTTTTTCATTAGAAATAATTCATGGAGAACTTATTCCTAACATCTGGTTCTTTTCACATAACAATCAATTTCCTACTGAGATTGTGAAAAACTTGGGATTTTGTTTTGAGAAAGATGAAACATTTTAAGTGCATTTCAGAGGAGTTAACAATAAATCCTTCAAGCATTTCAAAGGAGTTTATATTAACTCCTTTGAGAAATAATCAAAAGAGTTTTTTTTCACTAGTATTGGAGGTTTCTTGACCATTTATCAAGGACTTCTATGGTCTTCTCGGAGGAGTTCTAGTAAATCCTCCAAGCAGATCGAAGGAGTTAAGAATAAATCTCCCAAGCATATCAAAGACATTAATAGTAACTTCTCCGATATGATTCAGAGAGTTATAAACATACAATTTTCTCGGGATAAAAAGGAAAATATACAACAATAGAGAAGATGAACCAATCACAATCTCTAGGTTTATTTAAGTCTTGTTTTTCATGACCTAGATGAAAATGCTAGTGAGGGTTTCACAATAGTCTCATTCGGATATAGGCTTTAGGGAATGGTATACATTCATGGGATGTTCGATTGCTTTATCTTCCTATCCATTGGAAGGAATGATGAAGTGATGAGGGTGCATAGGCAAAGTGGTAGGGGAAAATAACCTAAGGGGAAAAGGAAGTTTAAGTTTGACACAAAAAAAGGAGGGGAAAAACTTAACCCTAAATTATTAAACAGAGAGAAAGTCAGGTAAAAAGACAAACATATTGTTTTGATCATTGCCACATGTAGATGAACGGGAAGGACAAAAAAAATGCGAACAATGTTATCCCAACTCTTTGGTGTCTATCCCACAATGAATGATATAATAAAAATAACTCTAGCCCCATTTTTTTTATATAAATTAAAGTTCATTTATTATGATTTAACGGTTGGTGAGCTCATGATCTTTCTTAACAACTCCTTTGAGAAACTTAGAGTATTTATTAGAAACCTTGCCAAACTTGCCTTGCTTTATTAGAGAGATTGGAAATAACTCCTCCGAGCAGCTTGAAAGAGTTGAGGGAAACTCCTCCAAGCAACTCGAAATAATTGAGAGAAACTCCTACGAACAACTTGGAAGAGTTGAGGGAAACTCCTATGAGAATCTCGAAAGAGTTGAGGGAAACTCCTTCGAGAAGCTTGGAAGAGTTGAGGGAAACTCCTTCGAGAAGCTCAGAAGAGTTGAGGGAAACTCCTTTGAGAATCTCGTAAGAGTTAAGGGAAACTCCTCCGAGCATCTCGAAAGAGTTGAGAGAAACTCCTCTGAGCATCTTGGAATATTTGAGGGAAACCCATCCGAGCAGCTCGAAAGAGTTGAGGGAAAAACCTCTGAGTAGCTCGGAAGAGTTCCCATATTTTCCCCTACCACTTCGCCTCTGCACCCTCATCACTACATCATTCCTTCCAATGGATAGGAACCTAAAGCAATCGAACATCCCTTGAATGTATACCATTCCCTGAAGCCTAGATCCGGATGAGACTATTGCAAAACCCTCACTACCATTTTCATCTAGGGCATGAAAAACAAGACTTAAATAAACCCAGAGATTGTGACTAGTTCCTCTTCGCTATTGCTGTATATTTTCCCTTTATCCCCAAAAAATTATTTGTTTATAACTCTCCAAAGCATATCAGAGAAGTTACTATTAAATTATCCAATATTCTTAGGAGAGTTATTGTTAACTCTTTCGATCTTCTCGGAGGAGTTACTAGTAACTCCTCCGAGTATACCAAAGAAGTCCTTGATAAATGGTCGAGCAACCTCCAAGAATAGCGAAAAAAAATCTTCCGAGTATTGCTCGGAGGAGTTAATATCAACTCCTACGAACTGCTCAGAGGAGTTACTATTAAATCCTCCAAAATGATCGAAGGATTTACTATTAACTCCTCCGAACCTCACTCAAAATAGTTCATCTTTCTAAAACATTTGCCCATTTTTTTTACAATCTCAGTAGGAAATTGATTGATATGTGCAAAGAAAAACATGTTTTGAATAAGTTCTCCATGAATTATTTCTAATGACAAACTACAAATCTATCATGCAGGTTCAAACATGTCATTACGAAAGAAAGCAACAATAAAGTAAACGAGAACTGAACCATCCAACATCTCTAAAAAAACAATAGATGCAAAAAGTGTTAGGATAGTGTACGATGATACATCATGAGTTTTGGATAAAGAAGGAGAGATATTGAGATGGGGAGAAGTTTATGACATGTTCAAGAAGTCAAAATTTTCTACAGAAGCAGAGGATCCAAGCGAACTTTAGGCATTTAGGAACATCAGAAAGTCAAGAATATTCAGGGTAGCAACACATCCAACAATGTTCCCTTGTGAAGATGCTATATCTTGGATTTTGAACAATTCTGACGTAGACAATAAGTATATATTCAATACAAGGAAGGAGCCAATAGATTCATTCATGCCTGATGATCTAGCTAAATGTTATCACCTAGAGGTTGAAAACAAAAAATTAGACTGTCATCTCCTTAGTGAGTTGGAGCTTATCTCGAAGGATCTGTTCCCCACTTGGTATAAAACGGATAAGCAATTTAAATATTGTGTCAAAGGTCAATATCCAACTACCAATATAAGAAGACCATACTAGTATATGGTATCCATGCTGTGCAGGTTATATGGGGAACCAGACGAAACACAATTTCCTCTGTCTTATCTGCCATTAATTTATTTCTGTGCAGATGTAGGTGCCTCGTTCAATTGGGCAAACATATTGTTTTAGAATCTTAAAAATGCAATTTCAAGTATTACGCAAGCACAATCGAGCAACTTCCCTAGTTTTCATATGGCTTCATATCTCCTAGATATGATGTGCATAGCCCACAAATGCTCGAACATGGGATGGAGTTGGTTTCCCGTTGACGCAACCATCCATATCTACTGCAAAATACTCTTGGGGCACAAGTACCAAGAAAATTACCTAAGGATCTTTGAGAACTTCCTGACACCACTATATGAATTCATTTTTTTCACCTCCACACCCTGTTGGAATGACAAGGCCATAACAGTTATAAGAAGAATTGGGGATTGGTATCTAATGGAGCATGACACATATATCAAGATATATGGTGCAATGAAGATGCCTCACCTACTTCCTAGGTTTGTCCCAGACAAACTTGTACTCTAGGAAGTAGCATATTAGACGATCATACATGCAATCATAGGAATTTTGTATAGATCGAAGAAATCCATATGGCCTCCATTACCTCTTTTCATTGGGAACTAATTCTCAGACAGAATTAGACATCTTGATGATCCAGGTGGATATTGGTGGCCACCCACCTATTCCAACTGGCTCCTCTTGATAGTTTTTAGTTCAAAACGTTCTTCTATACTTCTTTGTATTGCGGGTTATACTCTTCCAGGGATGTTTGAATCCCTTCACATATTCCAGGTGGATATTGATGGCATCCCACTTAATACAACTATCTTATTTTGGAATTTTTCATGTCATTGCATCTTTCTGTACTTCCAGGGCCATTTTGGGGCCCTAAACAATGTTTTTTTGGCTTGCCACAATCAAGCTATAGACATAGTCAAATTTTGATGGAATAATCTATAGTTCTCGAGAATATATTTCCAACGGGCTATCACGCACCTAAAACGAAGGTCGTATGGAAAAGTTACAACCCCGAGAAGATGAGGTACCAACTTACCCATCGTTGCTCACATAACTTTTGGTGTTTCATATCCTAGGGTTAGGTTTTTGGATGTCTAGGATTTTGGCATTTATGAGTAATGTTAAAAAGGCCTATGGAGCCTCATTGTAATGATTATTCTAAGACATATGCGTGTATCAACCACATCTCTTCTTAGAGATAACTACCACCATTTGAGCAAGTTGTTTTAGTTCTGCAGTTTTACAATTTCAACCTATTTTATTTATTCAATAGAAGTTATTGTTCACTGGATATCTACTGTTGTTCTCTATATATCTATGTTATGGTATTCAATCTATTATTCATTTTGTTCTGCTCATAAATACAGTTCAGTGGTATCAGAGCAATCTCCTCTTCATATGTTTTTCTTTGTGCATGTCCTCTACAAGATTTGGGTACAAGAACCTGGGACTCGAACCAGTGGAGACTTTGCAAGATCGTCCATACCGAACCAAACCAAAACTCATGGGAGATGAGAAGAAATATGATGGAGCAGAAGATACTTTTAAAATGTTGCTCGAGGAAGCCCTTGCGCGACAAAGGAACGAGATTATGGATAACTTTGCACAGATCCTTCGACGACTTCCCATAGGAGATGCATCTTCATCAAGCGGCCACGAAACCCTCTTCAAGGTACAAGTGAATTTTGATATTCCATTATTTGAAGGACTGATAGATGTGGATGCTATAGATAAATGGCTAAATCTACTCGAAGGGTATTTTTCAATCCACAATTTTTTTCGATCAGGAAAAAGATTACTTTTTCACTCCTCAAGGTCATCCCCCATGTTAAGGAATAGTGGGATACATACTCTGAGAAAAATGCCACAAAGGATTTTTCAATATTTGCGGTCGCCCCCACATGGGATTCCTTTAGGGATGCCATTAAAGAAAAATACTACCCTATTGGAAGCTACGAGGACCAATACACAAGATGGACCACACTGCGTCAAGAAAGGGACCAGACAATACCAGATTTCACCAATATTTTCCATAATCTACACACCAAATTGGGTATCAAATAATATGAATTACATCTCGTGCTCAAATACTACGACTATATGCATAGATACATCCAAACATAAATCGATTTTCTGGACATCACATCATTAGGTGTGACTTATAGATATGTTGTCAAGATTGAGCATAAATTTAAGCAAAAGTGGCGAGAGTTTAGATCTGCAAATTCCTCACAGCTTGACGTAGACTTAAAATGCCTTTGCCTTGGCCACGGTCTCTATGCTGACCTCCCGGTCTTAACGGATCATTCTAATTTCACCTTCGAGCCGAAGTGGATCTTTCGATTCCTCATTAGAATCTATGTTCAAAACCCGATTCACAGGTCCTTCCTTTTCCCCTGTCACGACTTCTGCACATGGTTGATCTCTCCCCGACAAAAAATTTGGGTTTCAGGGTTTTCTGATTCCCGTTGTTGAGAACCTCAGTCTTCTCGATCTCCAAATCTCCGATATGCCGATTTTCTGAAACAACTTTAACTTCAGCTAGCCCCCTGGGCTATACCTTTGGTCCACATGACCTTCCCTTATATGACCGCAGTCCCTTTCGGGGTTCGCGACTCAACCGCCCGACCTCTTGGTCTCTCGATTTCCGAAGTGTTGATTCCCAAAATGCCGAAATGACCTTGCCTTTCAGGATTTTTCCTGAAACCCTAGATTGTTTCCATGTGTCCCCTCAAGATGGATGGTCCTCGTCGCTTCGCGATTTCCAGAAATCAAATGCCTATGGGTTATTTCCCTAGGAACTCCCGAAGTTCCGATTCCCGACCTCCTATATGATGAAATGACGTTAGCTGGCCCCACAATGGAGCTTTCCACCTTGTTGGGATTTCAGACTTCGCGTTTCCGAAATGTGTGTGTTTCTTGTCTTCAGGATTCGCGAAACGCCGAACCCCGATAAGCCGACGGACTTTTCTATTGGGATTTTCCCCGAACTCAAGGATTTTCACCACGCGTCCTCCTATGATGGACAATCCTCAATCATTTTGCAATTTCACGATTTCAAATGCTCTAGATGTCTCGTCTTCAGGATTCGCGAAATGCCGAATCTCGATATGCCGATGGCTCCCGATCTCCGCCATGTGTCCCAACCGATGGACGACTCAGATTTGTTTCAGGGTTATCATTGTGGAGTGACCCAATCTCCTACCCTTGAGACTTCTGATATCCCAAATTCCGAAGTCTCGATATCCTGACGCCTTTCGGGACTTTTGCTCTGCTTGCGAGGGTTTAAACCTCATGCAACTTCTGTCAGATCCTATGACTGACGGGTATCTAAGTGAGGGCTGATGACTCACGATATCCTGAGCTTGAAACTTTGGAAACAATCATAACCCCATTGCTTCTCTGTCAGATCGAACGGTTGGCGGGACTTCGCAAATTCTCTACGGATAATTTCAACCGTTCGTCTCTTCCCTTGAGAACCTCCGCGAAATTCAAACAAAATATTTCTTTGCGTGGAACTTTTCCTCTTGTAGCATGATGTCACTACACCTCCTTTCAATTCTTCAAGGCACTTAACCTCTTGCTTCCCTTCGACGACTTCGAAGGTTCAAACCCTTCTGAGGTTTTCCACGACTTCAAGTCTTTCAGAAAAACTCCTGCTGGCACTCCTTGCGGCAGACCTTCAAAAACTTTCAAGTGTTGAACTCCTTTCGACTCTGCACACTCCCTACAGTAGTAGTCTCTCAATAAGTCATTCAGGTTACAAACCCCTGAAGCTTCACTCGACCTGTGCACACTTTGCACGACTCCTGTGCCTAACTGCACTTTTGAGGAAATGAGGACAAAAACTATCCTATCTGAGCTTTCAGAGACAAATATCTGAACCCTTTGTCAACGCACTCCTTGCGGACAATTCAGCTACACTCCTTGCAGGAACTCTCGCTCAGATAGAGAAATAATTGAAACTCATTTCCTAACTCTTTCTCTCTCAGACTTCAAACATAATCCTGAAGATCATTCATACACATCATAGAAAGCAAATGTATAACAGAAAGAGTAAAACCATGAACATACCCTTCAACATACATATACAAGGAACAAACACAATGCCATGAATCTGAATTAAGACTTCTTCTATTAACTCAAATCTCTGTACATCAGTGTTTTTCAAACACAGTTTCTCTGTTCCAGCTCTGTATGCTCTTCTCTTGGTAATGTTCTTCACTCACTTACAATAATACAATGAGGGTGTCTATATCCATTTTCCCTCCACTCCTAAAATTGTCTAATCTGAGAATTCAAAGCTACCTACTAACATAAATGCCTTCTTAGTCCTTCAGACGAGAGTGGGTCGCTCAAGGTTTGATTACAATCTATAAGTACCCCTCTCCTTAACTATTACATTTACGTTTGGCGCATCCATCTTCAAAAGTTTTTAAATAATTTATCATGTGTCCAAAATGTGTTGGCACTTTCCCCATGCTCGCTTGACGTTGTCGATGCTCCTGCATCACAGCCAAAGCAGGGAAAAGGTGAACCAAACCCACCAAACAAGGGACATATCAAATATGGCCACTCTCAGTACAACCAGTCCAAGCTACAACCCAAGAAGGGAAATGAGAATTTGAAAAAGGACACGATAAAGTGGTGTGAATACCATAAAATCCCTTGGCACAACACTGGAGAATGGTTCTCCAAGCAGTCATTGGTGGTTGAGATGAAATATTTCGAGTCGTAGGCAGATTCTGAATCTGAATCAAATCCAGAAAGTGGGAAGTAGATCATCAATGCCGAACCCAGTGCCACTGTCACTACCACCAAAGTCCATCCAAGAAAACCAGAAGAACCAGAGGAAGGGGAATGCCTCTTTCACTCATAGATGTGGGTAAAGGGGACTCCGCTGCATTTCATTGTCGATAGTGGAAGTCAAAAGAACTTGATTTTAGAAGAGGTCATCAAGTGGCTAGACCTATTGATAACACCATGCCTGCAACCCTACACCATTGGATGGATTTTCCAAGGACAAGATCTTAATGTCGGCCAACAATGTCGTCTGCCCTAGAAAATCAAGCCCTTCAAAGACGAGGTATTGTGTGATATTTCTCCCCTTGAAGTTTTTGATGTTATTTTAGGCCAACCATATTTATGGAAGCAACATGTTGTGTATGAGTCTAGACCCCGCAGTGTTATTATTACTTTGGGTAGACAATTGTATAGGATATTGGAGGTAGCACCACCTACTGCTATTTCTTTAATATTTTCTAAGAAATGAAGTAAGGTTATTTCACAGACTGAGAAGTTCGTCTTCTTTGTGATCCGTACTCATAGAAAGAAGAAGGTCACCACACACATCTGTGACCTCTACATAGAGCCTCTCTTTGCAGCAGAAGCAAGTGGACATGATCATGGAAGAGTGCAGAGATATCTTCTCCTCACCCACATGGGTACCGATGCACTGCCAAGTCAAGCATCCAATTGATCTAACCCTCGGTGCACCACTTCCTAATGGACTAGTCTATCATCGCTCGCTGATGGAAAATGACGAAATAAAGTGCTAGATCCAAGAACTGCTTCAAAAGGGGCACATTTGACCTAACTCCTCCCCTTACGTAAGCTCGATTGTGCTGGTGTAGAAGAAAGATGGGACTGGGCGGCTCTGCATTTATTAGAGAGAATTAAACAAAATCACAGTTAGGAACCGGTACCCAATTCCTCGAATTGATGACCTTATTGACCAATTCAAGGGGGGAAATTTCTTCAACAATATTGACCTAAAGTATGTCTACCACCAGGTTCCCATCGAAGCAAATGATGTATGGAAGACAACTTTCAAATCTAAAGAAGGTCTCTTTGAATAGCTGGTCATGCCCTTTGGCTTAACAAATGCACCAAAAACTTTCATGCGATTGATGGATGATATATTGAGACCCTTCACCAACTCGTTTTTGGTGGTATATCTAGATTACGTCCTCATCTTCATCAGAATTTGGGAGGAGCACATGCATCATATTCAATAGGTTTTGGGTACTTTGCGATATCACAAGCTATATGCCAACTTTGAAAAATTCTCCTTTGGCATGTGTTGACACTCAGAACTGAAATGGGTTGCGGCAAATCAATCCTGAGGCAACCTCGAACCACTTTGGATTAGAAGCTTCCCTCTTCCAACCCGAGAGGGATCTCTCGAAAAATGTCACGATAGGAATTTAAATAACATGAAAAAGGTGGGCATATTTATGGGTTAAAGATGGTCTTAGATCCATGGGGTTTGGGGGTTAAACCAGGAAAAGGTCCATTGGGCATGGAGTTAAATGAAAACCGAAGAAAAGAGACAATAACAGAGATTAAATAACTGCAGAAAGTGAGGCAAAGTAAGTCTATCTTTCAACGCTTTAATTGTCATGATGCGGTAGCAGAAAGAAAAAGGAAAGGCCGACGACCGCCGTAGTGAAGGATATATGCAGAGTTATGAAAATGCAGATTGGTCTTACACAACTGATAGCTGGTGCAGAGGAAAGGCAATAAACAAATACAAAAAACTCAAATCCTTTCATTATAGTAGTATAACGAAGCCCATCGGTTAGAAGAAAACAAAATGTAACGCAGTTGTGATGGATTAAGGAAGACATAAAGAAATGGTAACACATCAACTGTGAGTAAGGAGCATATCACATAAATTCCAAACAGATTTAACACAGTCGAAGGAGAAGAAAACATGCTGAAAGAAATCGACCGTGATAAATCTCACAGTCGCAAATGAAAAATCATCTTTATTTCTCCATTAATAGCTTACAAAAAACTCAGTCCATTAATGGCTTACAAAAAACTTAGTCATTACAAATGAAACCCTATTGACAGAGGTTTTCCCCCTGCTGCACTCATGCACGCCCCCTCCCCTTTTTTTCACTGTTACCTCTTTCAGTATTTTAAAAGAAAAATATCAAATGAATTAGTTCCAAGAAATGTGAAACGATTTGTCTTCTAGACTCTGCGGCCGCCTGATGCTTAGTTGAACCGTTATTTATCATTTGACTGATGGACAGGGATTTCTGCATGTAATCCAAGCGTTTGATTTTTCTTTCAATGCCGGGTGTCATCCAGTTTACAGTTACATTCATTTCATTGTGCAAGAGAATCCAATGGTTCGACCTTCATGACAGCTGGTGGTAAAGATCCGAGCTCGTAGATACAACGTCCCTTCTGCATGTCCATGTACACCTTCTTCGTCGCGTTCCACCCTTTACGATTCACTGACTTCTTTGCTCATTCCATTACCGCAATTCAAGAATACTTCGAGCATATGAAGAGACAATAGAATGAACCTTTTCCATGGCTTGTCGTATATCAGACATGCTTATGGGACGTAGTTTAGGTGTTTTTAGAGGTTACAGGTGGAGGCTGTCCTTCAGGTTTTTCTTTCTCTCTCTCCTTAGTTTCTTGATCTAATAGCTCACGGATTCGTTGATATGTAGCAGTCGTGCATAAGCTCTTCAAGTCGCTTCCTTCCATGGCTATAATCCAAGCTTTCTTGGCTTGAAACTTTATTAGAATAAATAAGATAAATACATGCATAAAGAAAACAAGCAACGCATAGTACAACTCTCTCCCAACAAACAGTGAAATTCGACTTTCAACGCCATCAAAAACCATTATCCTTGCATAAAAATTAGGTGCACATGAATGATTGATCAGGCATGCCATATTCCCCTTCTCAGTTACATCAATGACAATTTCTTCATTGATTTTGAAAAGGTAGCAGTCTTTTCCTTGTAAACGATAACGAATCTCTCTTAAATCTGCAACACTTCTTCTTACTTGTTCACCACGATATTCTAATACCATCTCTCCTTCTTGAATGTGCCTTCGAGCAAAGAGACCTCATCCATGTATGCCAGCCTTCCCAAAACAAACTCTCTTTTTCTCAGTTTCCTGGTTGTAAGTAAGGCGTTCTTTGGATGATGAAAACTCTCCTGGGTCTGCTTCTTGATTTAAATAATTAAGAGCTTCTATGATTTCTCTATGATGTGAGTAATATCCCATAGCTTGGTGAGCAATGGCCTTTCTTGCAGATTTCTTGTTATCCGGCAACTGTATAGCCAACATCTAGAGGCCGATGATGGTTCACAGTTTCCAGGACCTTTGGGGACAACTTCTGAGCTATCAACAAAATTTCTTGTTGCAATTAAGCTTAAAACACCCCTATATTCCATCACACACAATTATTCTATGGTCGAATACTTTCCTTCAGGGGTGTTTACAATTAGACCTGTATTTGGATTTGGAGCTTTGTGTGAGGCACAATATGAAATCATTATGGTCTTTTGGTTGCCATTCCTACCATTGTAGCAGTGTAGCTCCATACGATAGCCTGCTTTTGATGCACACATTGCATGATAAGATTTGTGACATTTGCAACATTGGATACAAGACCCGTGCGTCTGCTTACAAATTATGCAGACCTTTCGAAAAGACCTTGCATCAATTTTCAATATGCCATCTGCAGGTTCCATATTT
>SNQJ01S0184699.1:0-18828 GCA_010110895.2 Picea sitchensis
ATACCATGCAAGAGCTTGAGAAACGGGGTTCTCTGGAATAAAAAAATGTGAAACCTCGACTCTGCTGATGTTGGATCGCTGACAGAGAAGACTAAAAATTCACGTTGCTACTGGCTAATGAATGCAGCTATTTCAAAGAGAACACATCAGAAACTCTAGTGAATTAGTACTCATCATGAAATATGTACAGATAAAAGTGACAGTGAAGGATCTTCATGAATTAAAAAGACGTCTAAATTTTGAGAAAGGACAACCCTTGAAGTTAATTATCATGATGCATGTGAATTCAATTTTCAATATATATATAGAGAGAGAGATTCATTCAAAATTATTTACAAGATTGTTCTTGCTTATACATTGCTATGATCGATTCAAGTCTTAATCATTTTTATCTCCAAACCCACATCGTAGTAGAGCCATCTCAATTGAAATAACGACTTTTCTTCACAACAAATAGGGGCATTGCAACAAGTTACAAAACTAGTTAGGCTATTATCTAGATTTGTCAAGAGCTTAAAAATTGTTCGCATTTTCCTTCGGTTTAGCTACCGAGGAATCAACACCAACTAGGGGTGGATGGTTAACCTGCATTTGGATAAGGCCGGACTCATCTTCATAGAAACCAAGAATTGCATAATTCTTTTCTTTATGTTTTCTTGTCTGACTTGAGCTCGCTGTAGTACTGTCTGCAATGTGTTGTCAAGAGCTTAAAAATTGTTCGCATTTTCCTTCGGTTTAGCTACCGAGGAATCAACACCAACTAGGGGTGGATGGTTAACCTGCATTTGGATAAGGCCGGACTCATTTCATAGAAACCAAGAATTGCATAATTCTCTTCTTTATGTTTTCTTGTCTGACTTGAGCTCGCTGTAGTACTGTCTGCAATGTGTTCCTCCTCTTTTGCTTCCTCTTCATGTTTACGTTTCTTTGCTTTTGAAAGAGATAGGGCATGGTAGTGTTTCCTGCCTCCGACCGTGAAACTTGTGTTGCATTTATGGCAATCGTATCTCGGTTGAAGAGTCTTTGATTGTTCTGCGTTGTTCATGTACCTAAACTTGCACCCATCTCTCAACTTGCAGAAAGAACAAACTGGTTTATACCTTTTGAATTGGTCATCAATTCTGTTTTTCTCGTCGTCGTTGCTTCTGTAGACTTCCATGGACTGATTTCTGGCGAATTCCAACATAAGAACATCACACGGATCATGACCAGCTTCTTCCATTGTCTATTTAATTCCAACTTCTTCTAAACTTAAACGCCTGCAGAAGCATGAGCTCATTACTAGTTAGTGAACATATCTTTAAAAAATAAAGAGATATCTCATACATCCATGATTCTGAATAAACAAATTCATTTGAAACAATACTAACAATATGACTCCATGATTTCTTCATTCCACCAAAATAAAGGATGGCTAAGCTCAATAAGGCCATATGGGGAATCCATGCCCACCATGTCACTGTTGCCGTGATACCCCTATTTGCAGTGAAATGGCACAGTAGAGAGACGGAGAAGAGACTTGTTTTCTCGACGTGAGCAAAGCTTCACGTTCCACTATTTTTTGTGCTTGCTCAAATCCCTACATACCTTCAAAATAGGGTTCAACATTATGGCATTTTGGAAACTCTACCGTATAACAGCCTCTGAATTCTGTTACTATGCAATTTCTACTTCGTTAGATCTCCACTAATCTCCTATCCATGTGCAAAATAACAGAAATGGTTCATTCAATAACATTACAACCACAAATTTACATTACAAATCAAAATATGCAAATAACGCTGCCAACATGTTTCACTTACTTGAACGATCTTGAGCTGCAAGAACAGAAAGAGTGTGAGTGGAACAGACCTGGAATTTGGAAACAGGAGCGCCCTGATTATCTGTAGAGTATTATGAAACTTGTTCTACATTTCCCTTGACATCCATGAGCGAAACTGTTTTATGAAAGAATACTGTGAATGTACTCCAATTCAACAAGACCATCAGTATATAAACACGACCGCCAACGTGCTTGAAAGAACTCGACTGCCCAAGTGACAGAAAAAGCTTTCCTGCCTTTTTGGCTTTTTCAAAAAAGCTGTAGTTTTTTTCCTTTTTAGTTTCTAGGGTTTTAAGCTTCAGTGAGTTTATTATTTTTATATTAAAGGGTCTTAAGTTTTAAGGAGTTTATTATTTTTTATTTATAAAAATTATCCTTGCTTTTATTTAGCAATGTTTCTCTGTTGTGTAATTTTTTAAATTATTTATGAAGTACCAACAAATTTAGTTTTTATTTAGCAATGTTTCTGTGTTGTGTAATTTTTTAAATTATTTATGAAGTACCAAAAAATTTAGCAAGAAAGCAGGATGGATTTGGAATTTATATAAGCTTTTATTGATTTTTATTATTAGTTTAAATTATATAATAATAATAATAATCTAATTTTAAGGTTTTTTATATCAAATTGGTGTATGAGATTCTCTTATTTGTGGGACAAGGGATTTGTCTAAGAAAGTATACATACCCTACTCCCTTTGGATTTGAATTTGTAGTTTTTTAAGAGGAAACAAGTGTTCTTAACCATTAGACCACTCAATAAACACTCCATGGATAAGAAATTTATGATTAGCTTGATCTTTCACAACAAACAATTTACTACAATTTATTGCATAATGTCTTCTCACTTCAAACCACTTATTTGTTATTAAAATTGCCATGCACAATTCACAAGCTTAGATTGGTCAAATTAAATAGCTTAATTTATAAATTGAAAATCTAAAAATATTTCATTAAGTAGATATTTTATAATAGATAATAAGTAAATTGAGTAATTTCACCTTGATGAAATCTATAGTAAAATAAATGCTTAATAACAATTTTATTAGACATTTTTAAATTTAGTTATCAATATGTATTTAACTGCAAAGTAATTAGACACTCCTAAACTTTGCAATAGTTGTATCTCTACGCAATTGACTTAAACTTCTCCAAAATAGTTAAGATTAAGGATAAATAATATGCAAAAGCAATTAATGCTCTATAAGTTTGGATATATACCATTATATTTGAAATATTTTCAAATCGATGATATATGTCTCAACATATACAACATTAATTTTGTTAGGGACCTAATCTCCCTGACCCCTCAAGTAGGTAGAATAACATATATCTTCGTGTAATAAAGGCAAATATTAATAAGACCTAGCAATAAGGAAGAATAAGTCAAATGTAAGAAGACCTAATAGAAGCTTCCACTTCTAGAAGGATCTTCCTCTTGATTGTTCTTTTGGATAGACATATTTAGTATAAATATGAGTAGAGGGTATGATAAGTTTTGTCTTGAATATTACTGTAAAAGAGATCTGCTCTGCTGGAGTTTTCCCCCTTGAAGAGGCAAGTGAACATTGCTATCATTAATCAAGGTGCTCTT
The DNA here is from genome assembly GCA_010110895.2 of Picea sitchensis. Classification (NCBI taxonomy): domain Eukaryota; kingdom Viridiplantae; phylum Streptophyta; class Pinopsida; order Pinales; family Pinaceae; genus Picea; species Picea sitchensis. Next base: position 3,414 of record SNQJ01S0184699.1, read on the forward strand.
TCTAGTGTTATTTGGGTATTATTCTGGTATTGCTCTGGTTATATCATTGTTGCTTTGCCATTTCTATGCTAAAATATTTATGTTCTGCATACTCTTTTATATCTGGAATACTACAAGTGGTATCATAGCACTTTCCTTGGAAACAAATTGTGAGTTAATTTTTTTTCAAGGTAGAGACGTATTCCGACATCTTAAAGCTACAGAGATATTTCGTTACACGCATAAACCTGCGATCGGGGAGTCATACATGCAGGAAATACAAGTGGTACTCAAGCACACATTTTTTGGCCACCCTTGTAACCCATGTTGGTACCCCTTCGAGTGGTAGTGCATCAGACAAGACTTGTATACAAATCGACCTATATACCCCGAATTCCTCCATAGATAAACCAATTGGTCATCTAATTGTTACAGTGCCACCGAGAACAACACTCGGGAAGATGCTCTCTAGTACCTATGTAGTCAGGTAGTATGGCTAAGGGCATGGTCTAGCCTCCTTAGTTGGTGCCCTGAGATATTGGATCGAGTATTATTGTTGGACCCTGCACGTATATAAGAGAGCTATAATACAGTGAAAACCATTGTCTATAGAACCCTTGAATACCCTAACCCTTGGGATGGAAATAATCAAAGCAGAACATACAAGATCTATTGTCACGCAACTATGCCTCCTACATTTGGGTTGCAAAATTACTACACATTTATTCTTGTTAAGAATTTGGGCTTTTCAACACTACAATATTCTTCATATCGGAGTATAACTTCACAGGAGTAAAAAAAAAAGTTTGGATCCTATTGGCACCATTATTTGAGCCCTATCTCGTTGGATTCCTCTCTTCGCCCTTATCGTAGTCATACCTATCATTTTTCAACAAAAAAAAAAATCTCGTGGACCCAACCCCCTTCCAACACCCTTATTTGGGCCTTTCTCCATTGGATTCCCCTCGTCACCCTGATCGTCATGATACACTTCATCCATAACCCATTTTCTTTGTGGTCTCGCCTGTCCTTTTTTGTTTTCCCTCTTCATCATGACCCACACCCATAGCCAAGAATTGGAATCTTGCTTCAATTCCTTGTATTCTAATTTCATAGAGACCCAACAAGAAGTGAGGCAACTCAATGCCAATTTTTCCACCATCAATAAAAACATGCATTCCTCCATCGACGCCAAAATGGAAACCATGAAACAAGACCTTGCTACACAGCTTGAATCCTTCAATACCCAGCTTGCATCCTTCACTATGATGATCTACGCCAAGTTGCATATCCCTGCAGATCTTCCCTCCTCCGACCCACCTTTGCAATCCGAAGGTGAAACTTCCTCTAATTCCCAGAATTTTCATCCCCATCACTTTCAACGTGACCTACACCTTATGTGTGTGGATGTGACCAAATTTGATGGATCGGATCCCACTGGATTGGTAACTCAAATGGAACATTATTTCTCTTTGTATGGCATTACCGATGAGTTGGAAAAACTTGGGTATGGTGTTCTCCATCTAGATCAAGAACGTTAGCAATGGTGGAAATGGAGAAAAAAATCCCACCAAGGGTATGTGGCTTGGACACAATTTGTGGCAGAGATTTATGAATGCTTTGACATTGACACCAACCATTTAGGCCATTTGAAAAACTTCAATCAATCTGGCACAATGGTAGACTTTATAACCGCTTTTAAGCGATTGGATTTACGTATAGAGGGAATTTCTGATGTTTTTTTTTTCTGAGAATGTTTTATCAGTGGCCTCAAGGATGACATTTGTGCCCATGTCCTCATGGCTCGGACTCAGAGTTGGGTGGACGCTACTAAAAGAGATAAGGAAGCACAACAGGTTGTCTCTTATCAAACCCAAAAACCCTCCTTCATTCCTCACACTAAAACAGTCACTCTCACTCCTCCTTCTACTCCACTAAAGATCCATAAATTGACCAGGGCAGAAATGAATGAAGACCAACTCAAAGGCCTTTGTTATAATTGTGATCAAAAATATTTTCCTGGGCACAAGTGTAAAGAAAAAAATATTTTTATGGCCATCTCGGAGGATGTTTCAGAAGACGATGTTGAGACCCCCCCTGTGGATGAATCACCTGAACCTACTGACATGACCCCACCCTCCGACCCTCCTGAAGTTGAACCAGTCATTTCCCTGAATGCTCTCACTGGGTTTTCTACTCCCCAAACCATCAATATAATTGGTTGCATTAAGCATCATAAGGTCATCACTCTTGTTGATAGTGGAAGCACCCATAATTTTATTCATCTCCACATTTCCCAAGAAACTAACGTCAATAATTTTCGAATCATGATTACCAATAGTGGGTCCATGAATAGTGGGGAGCATTGTGAAAATATGTGTCTCCAAATTGGTCAGTACTACATGAAATCTCATATGTTTTCTATTGACATAGGAGGTTGTGACATTGTGTTGGGTGCAAAATGGCTAAGGACTTTAGGTCCTATTCTCATGGATTTTAAGGAATTAACCATGCAATTCCACCAGGAGGGCCAAAAGTATCTGTTCCAAGGCATCATTGTCAGTTCCCCAGAGATCATCAGTTCCCATTGCATGGAAAAGATCTTCAAAAAAGGTCATTCTGGCATTATTTCACGACTCCATGCCATTCAAGACATTGTGACACCCTTTGTGTCGCAAGACCTCCAATCCATCCTCTCCAAAAATTAAGTTTTTTTTTCCACCCCTGGGGACTTTCTCCTTCCTGTGGTGTTCATGATCATTCCATTCCCCTTGTCCCTGGCAACCTTCCTCCCAATATCTATCCCTATCGTCATCCCTTTTCCCAAAAAAATAAAATTGAGAAAATTGTTCAAGAATTGCTCACCGCAGGTGTTATCCTTCCTAGAACGAGCCCCTACTCTTCTCCTGTGGTCATGATCCTTAAGAAAGAATGTTATTGGTGCATGTTTCCTGAGTTTTTCTCCCTCAAAAAAATCACCATTAAAGAAAATTTTCCTATTCCTGTCATTGATGACCTCTTGGATGAAATGAGTGGTGCCCAGTTCTTTACTAAACTTAATATTTGTTCTGGCTACCACCAGATACGTATGAAATAATTCGACATTCCTAAGACTACATTTCGAACTCATGAGGTCCACTATGAGTTTTTTTCCATGACCTTTGGCTTGTGTAATTCTCCCTCCACTTTCCAAAGCCTCATGAATCATGTCTTCCACCATTTTCTCTATCATTTTGTCTTAGTTTTCTTTGATGATATCCTCATATATAGTAATACTTGGGAAACCCATCTTTCTCATGTGGATCGAGTTCTACATCTACTCTCTCAGCACCAACTTTTCCTCAAACAATCTAAATGTTCTTTTGGAGCTTTGGAAGTCAAGTACTTGGGTCATATTGTTGGAAAGGAAGGTTTTAGTGTGGATCCTAAAAAGACTGAAGATATGCAGGATTGGCCTCGCCTAAAGACTCTCAAAATATTGTGTGTATTTCTGGGTTTAACAAACTATTATCGCAATATTGTTTGGAATTATGGAAAGATTGTGGTACCTCTCACTGCTCTCCCTAAAAATAATTCTTTCACTTGGACTCCAGTAGTTGATCAGGCCTTTCAAACCTTGAAGGTGGACATGTGCACCACTAGAGTCCTAACCATTCCTGATTTCACAAAGACCTTTCTCGTGGAATGTGATTTTTTTGGGAGAGGAATTGGAGCAGTCCTTATGCAAGATGGTCATCCTTTTTCCTTTATCAACAAACAAGTGTCATAGATTCATTTGGAAAAATAAATCTATGAAAAGGAAATGTTGGCTATTTTTCATGTAATGGATCTTTGGCACCCTTATCTATTGGGGCAATGCTTCCAAATTAAGACAGATCATCAAAGCCTCAAGTATTTTCTGGAACTACACCCTTCCTTCCTAGAGCAACAAAAATGGGTGACTAATATCTTTGAATATGATTATGAGATCATTTACAAGAAAGGAAAAGACAATGTGATTGTTGATGGACTTTCAAGAAAATATGAAGATGAAGGGTCCATTTTTTCCCTCTCCTTCATTGTATCATATTGGCTCCAAGATGTTCACCAGGAATGGCTACACGATCCCAATTTTTTTTATCTAATCCAACAATTGCAGGCCAATTCTTCAGTTTCCCCAGGGTACTCTTGGCACAATGATGAGCTTCTCTACAAAGGTCATTTGTATTTAAGTAAACAGACACAACATAAATCCATGGTACTTTCTGAGCGTCATGCTACACCCATAGTTGGGAACTTAGGGTTTACCAAAACCTATGACCGGGTCAAACGCTATTTTTTTTTGGGATGGTATGAAACAAGACGTTCGCAATTTTGTGGAAAAATATGATGTTTGTCAACACAACAAGGGAGAAACAATCAAAGCTCTGGGCACACTACAAACACTTCTGATTCCACCTGCTATTTGGAGGGATATCTCTATGGATTTTATTGTGGGCTTAGCTAAATCGAGCAATAAATCAATCATCATGGTGGTAGTTGATCGTCTTTCCAAGTATGCTCATTTATGTGCTCTTCAACACCCATTTACAGCCTCTACTATGGCTCAATGTTTCATGGATCAGGTCATCAAGCCTCATGGCATGCCTCATTCTATTGTTTCTAATCGAGACCCCACTTTCACCAACAATTTTTGGCAAGAATTGTTCAAGCTACAAGGCACCCAATTGCATCTCATCACAACTTATCATCCTCAAACTGATGGTCAAACTGAAGTTGTCAACAAGTGTTTGGAAACATATTAGAGGTGTTTTGCATCATAAAGGAAAACTCAGTGGCCTCAATGGTTACCACTAGTTGAATGGTGGTACAACACTTCTTACCATACAAATACCTGTATGAATCCTTTTGAAGTAGTATATGGAAAAAATCCACCTCCAGTTGTCTCATACCTTCCAGCAATTAGAAATAATAGGTGTGCGCATTTCACCATAGACAATATAACAATATTGTCACCCAACCATAGGTCGAATCCACCCCCGAGCACCTTAACCTTGACAGAGAATGATTCTGGAAGAAAAACCTAGCCTAATATCCAATCAATGTAGTGTACCTCTCTCTAGAGCTAGAACACAAGGCAGAAAGTCCAAACCATCACCAAGAGAAATTCCAAGCCTAAACTAGAAATACAAGTTGTAGTAGTTGCAGTTGCAACTACTTTCCATAATTGCACACATACTCAATTTTTGCAATGCACACTCTTAAATTTATGTAGTTGCAAGTTGTATCTGTCAAATGAGCTCTGGCGTCTTGTATTTATACTGATCCTCCTTAGATTTATGGGCCAACTTCTCATTCTGGAGGCTAAAAATGCAATACTAAATATTTCCTTTAGTTGACTTGTGTTATAGGGTTATGTCCAATCTTGTAGGGCTTCTTCTTACTTCCTAGAATATTCTTTTTTTTCCAGGGTTACACATGGAGGTTAATACCTCCCACAGCTACCATAATATCAACACTCCCCCCTAGATAGGAAGGTATTGAAAGAAATGGTATTGAGAACAAACATACCATTCAACCAATAGCATCATCATATCCATACAAGTTATCTCATGATTATATCACGAGCACCATCATCACTATCAATATCATTTGATAGCATCAACTACATCATCTCTATAATACATACTCTATCTGAGTAATCATGCATGATGGTGAATAAGTCACTCACTCCACAGAGTGATACAAGAGCCATTCTTCTAATCCAAGCATATGTCCTAGAAGAATGACTATTCCAATAGATGATGGAAGCCACACTATGGGCTACAAGGACTATTCTTCTAATCGATACATACGTCCTAGAATAATAAATGTCCTGGACCATTTTCTACTTGGAGAATGTTTGTCCACCAACACACTGACTATCCATCTAGTTGCTAATCGTTTCCAACACTATTGATAGTCTTCATGGCAATCAGAACAATGTCATTCAATAGAACACAACTATGTATGTCCATAGTAGTACACAACTACTATCTAGTGGTACAAAACCACACCAAGTAGCACACGGCTACTTAATCGGTGACACATAGTTACAACCAGTGGAATACATTCACCATAGTAGCATACATCTATTGTCTAGAGACATACAATCTCCATAGAAATCATATCATCTGATATCAACCTGCATAAAACAATATCATGATATAAACTGAGTCATCTGGACCATTCTTCCACTCACATCTACGATATCTGGAAGATCATATGCCCTTAGAATGTAAAAAATCACCCATGGCCTATATGAACTATTCTTCTCAAGCATAGAAGAATAATTGTCCTCGATTTCTAAGCCTGGACCATTCACCTAACTGGGCCATTCCTTCGGCACTAGTCATAGTGAAACCTAGAGAGAATGATTCTGCCCTAGGGAATGTTTGTCCCTAATTTTTGAACTTGGACCATTCACCTAAATGGGTCATTCCTCCAGCACTAATCATAGTGAAACCTGGATATAATTATTTTTCCCTAGGGAATGACTTTCTAGACCATTTCCTAATGGAAATGATTTTCCTGCACCAACCTCCAAAACAGACCATTCTTCAAAACTGCTCACAATTGTGAACTTCGAAAGAATGACTACCCAACGAGGCAAACTATTCTACTTGACCACTACTCAGAGTGACTTCCAAGAAGAATGATTATTCTAGACCATTCCCCCACACTGGCCACAAGGGGAATCATTGTCTATGGTACATCAACAATCTATTGAACCATTTTCATTATGAAAATGATTGTCCGATCTGGACCATTTTCCAAACTGGAAAATGCCTGTCTATTAGAAATATCAAACCACTTTCCGAACTGAAAAGGAACTGCTCATCCTGGACCATTTTTTGAACCGAAAAATGATTGTCCATAAATCAATAACACATCAGTTCTCCCCCCAAACCTAGGAGTAATTTCTTCCTTTTTCAATAAGGAATTTGTCTCCACGAGCCCCATCTTGTTTCTTAAGTACGCAACTTTTTCATCTTAGATAGAGGGTTTACCAAAATATCTTCTATCTACTCATCTGTGGAGATATATTGGATAGCCACTTCTCTTTTCTAGACTTCATCACGGAGAATGTAATGCTTGATCTCATTGTACTTCAGTCTGTCATGGAACAATGGTTTTCTCTTAAGGCTTCATATAGCTCTTGATCATTACAACATACCATGGTTTAATTAAACACTTTTGTTTCCTGCTAGCTCATGACATCGTGGCAAGGCTCAAACTGAATCATATCCAAGTAGTACTTCTTCTGTCATCATGAGAGTTTTCCATGGATTAGCAATCCATCATCCCATACTTCTGAGTAATTACTGTAATATACTATCTTTGTCATAGAAATTTTTCACCATGCTTCTATTTTATATGAGATACTCTGCATACATGGGTTTGTTTCTGGTATAAGCTTCTTTCTCACTTGCTTTATTGGGAAGAATAGTCTTTTACATGTAAATTCTAATCCATGGATACTGCAACAGGTATATGCGGAACAAGTTGTTGTCATAGTCTTCTCCCTCCTTCTAGAAGAACCTCTGAATATTGTAATGATTTCATTCATAATCCCTTTTCATATTTTCTATACATTTTTCTTTATCATAACTTCCATTTCTTTTGCTCAATTGTTTCTTAGTGGGTTCAAACCAAGCTGGTAGTCTTGTGATTCTCGGTAAAATAGCCAGTTGTTCTTGTTTTTATTTCTTTCTTGGAATCTTCACATTCCTCCATATGTATCTCTTTAGATCTTGGGTCCATGGGGTCTTCTATATTCCCTGATTCCAACTTCTTCCTTTCATCATAATATCATGGATTTATATGGACAACCAAGGATACTTTAAGGCTTCTTTTCAAAGAAGACTTCTTCTAGAGTCAAACTGAAAATGTCTTAATTATCAGGGATACTACTTTCAATTGAAACATGGAAAGATACTTCATAGTCCTCAATGGATCATATCATTTAGGAGTAGCTCCTTCCTAATCCTTTCTTCATGCATGAATGTGTTGGACACACCGAATACACTGAGAGAGGGGATGAACAGTGTAGGGCTCTTTTCCCAAAACTTCCCTCTTACACAAAATTCCTTAATTAACAATCACCATTAACTCATTACTCATTGTTGTCATTTATAACCAGTTATATATGAACACATATCAACAACATATATCATCAATATATCATCAACAAGTCATCACCACAAGGAACACAAAGAACACAAGATGTATGTACAATTTTATTTTTATTACGGAATACAATCCTTGGGGTTTTCAGCAACAAATGAATATTTTACAACAATACAAGAGAGCCAACTCTATAATGCAAGAATTATCTTACGCCCTCAGCACCAACTGAAATGAGACAAAAATCCTCAACAGATATCAATCTGTACCATAAACAAGTGCATCAACCATGCACCAACCTATACCAAACAACCTGTAATCAACATTTACCATAAAAAAGTGCATCCAAACATGTACCAAGTTTATACAAATCATGTGTCAACTACTAATCAACAATGAATCATCAATATGTACCAACATCATCAACTATACACCTCATGTATGTTCCAACTCATCAACTACTTGTCTCAACCATGACTAGTTTTGGATTAGTCATCAACCCTAACTTGAAATAATCATAACTTTGTACCTGTAATGAATAAATATCTGAAACTGATATACAATATTATTCAGTGTGTTTTATGCAATTCCTCTAGGTTTCACTACTTGGAACCTCTCAGAAAACGAGTTATAGAAAAAATGGCATACCTTGTTGAATTATGGATTATTCTAGAGAGAGACCTTGTAGAGCATGCCCCGCATGGAATATTTGTTGAATCAATCAGAAAGTATTACATGAAATACTAAAGAATATACTCTAATCAAAAAAATTGGTATCACTGAATTTGGATCTGTTATGAATAATTTATGACGTTTTTACCCGAAACACCTGTTTTAGACTAGTTTCAGGACTAGCCACAAACCCTATTTTCCACGGAGTGTAACTCCAAAAATACAACGACCCACGAGCTGAATTTTTTTCCACATATACTTGGATATGTTTCCTCAATTTCATATCAATATCAGGGTCTGAATCATTATAGAAAAAAAATTATTGTGAAAATGGTGAGATTACCTGTAAATAACATACCTTAGAAAGCATCATCAAAAGAATTTATCCTCCCTTGAATTCCGACCCTCTTTTCTTCACCTTCCCTCTGAAATTTGGCTTAGATATCCTTTGGTTAGCTCAGTCACCTATATATATTCAATATTCTCAATTGTGATTTAAAATTAGAGAGCCTTGCCTCTTATTTATACTCTCCATCTTCTAGGTCACTTAACCTATTTCTAGGTCACTTAACCGATTTCTAGGTCACTTAACTCATTTATAGGTCACTTAATTAGAAATTTCTCCATTACTTTATCATTTAAATATTCCTCATTGACTTTGTCACCTCACTTTATCATTTAAATAATATTCTTTGATTTTGTCAGTTCACTTTATTATTTAAATAATACTTCTTGACTTTGTCACTTTACTTTATCATTTAAATAATAATTTCTTCTTTGCAAGATCTTTGACTTCTTTGACCTTTTGGGTCTTCAAGCCAACATATGAGGGTCCTCCAACTTCGTAAGGCCATAAATCTCAAACCGTGAGGGTTTATGTTACGTTCCACATACCACCAGAAATGGCATGACATGTATTATCCATATAGAATAGTCTTACTTGAAAATATATCAAAACCCATACCAATATCCATCAAACAAACTTGGATCCATTACCCAAACCTGGGTTCTCCAACTTCTCATGGCCATAACTCTCAAACCATGAAGAGTTATGTGACATTACACATACCACTAGATATAGTATGACAAGCACTATCCATATAGGATAGTTTCATTGACAAATTCAATGATATTCATCTTATTATTCCACACTCAAGCATGGGTCCAACCATTCTTCTAGGATAACTCAATCGTAAAGTGTCTTCCCGTGGGGGATTTCACCATAAGGGGACCACTTTGGAGTTCATCCATTTGTGCACCTTATCAACCATGATAAGACTATAATGATAAATCTAACTATGCATCATATATCAAATAAACCACATTGAACCATCTTCATCTTTGCATCATGTATCAATGACAACTCATTGATCGATCTTCATCTATGCATGACATCATATGCCATATATTTGACATATATCTAATCTCATCAAGGAAAATACATATTACATTTGACATCAATCATCAATCAAACAATATGTTGGCATCAATCAATCACTTGACATCAATCAATGAAATCAATCAATCAAACCATTGGCATCAATGACAACATGATCCAACGATCTCCCCCTTTGGCATTGATGGAAATACCAACATTTATGTCAACACTAATCATTGATGTCAACATGTAGACAAGTTATGCTCTACATCAATAGTCATCAATCATATCAATATGACTATCTCACCCCATCAATCACATTAATGTGACTATCTCTCCCCCTTTGACATCAATGGCAAAGGGTAATTCTCCTCTTGGGGCTACTCCCCTTGTTTGAACTCTCCTTGGGGATACTCACCTTGTTTGAACAGTCCTTGGGGATCCTCCACCTATCTGAATGCCTTTGATCTTACTATGAATAATCTCTCCCCTTTTGAACAAGGGATGTCACTATGATGTAATGCTAAAGACACATCGCTCATACTCCCCTTGTGACCATCGATCCCCTTGGAATTATGCCTATGTGCTCTTTCTTGAAATATAGGGATCTTTTCTAGGTATTCATATAATAAATATCTCAGCCTAGAATCATGGGAATAAGAATGACTCCCCCTATGGGTATGTCTCCCCCTATCTCCTCTGCAATATGATCAACATGCAATTGCTACTGCTCAACCGAATCATAGATCAACTTATCTTTCAATGATGATCCTTGGACCTGTCCATGCATCAAAATTGTGTCATACCATACATCATGAAACAAAATATATGTCAAAAATAAAATAGAGAATCATGAACAAAATATCAACCAAGTACATCATGTACCAAAATGTGCCCACCATGCACAACACCAATGTACATCAACCATGTACATCAACATCATACAATGTGCCAAAAGATATCATCCATAAAATGTATCAACCATATGCCTCTATAAACATGTCAAAATGTGCATCTACCAATATTTCAACCATGTGCATCCACCAATATGCCAACCATGTGCATCTACCAACATGCCAAACAAGTGTCATATCACTCATGTTATGTCTCTACCATGAACCAAGTGCCTCAATCATCAAATGACTCATGTACCAAAATATATGCTAATCAAGTAATACCAATGATGTACTTTTAGCCAAGTAATCATCATCCAAACATATACCAAACATGTACATCAACATGTATCACTACTTGTACCAAGCAAGTATGCCAACCATGCACCAATACCACAACAAGATGTGATCTGGATTATTTTCGGCACGAAATGAGAGCGGAGATATAATAAATAAATGCACAGAGATATCGTGGATATCCAATAATATAATAGAAATTTATCATATATGCAACCATAAACATAGAGATACAGTAATACACGATTTATATTAATGAAATAAATGTATAGAGACTGTAAAAATACAGAGTGAAAGACTCGCTAGAATGGTGGCAACTTATCTCTGAGAAGAGATGTGACGGCTACTCACATTCACAAGAAGGTGATTACAATGAGGATTTGAAGGCCTTTTTACAATAAAAAGGAATTCCAAAAACTCTAGACATCCAAAAACCTAACCCTAGGAGATGAAGTGCCAAAAGTCACGTGGGCCCCGTTTGGGTAAGTTAGTACATCAACTTCCTGGGATCGTAAATTTTGCATATGATCTTCGTTTTAGGCGTATGATAGCCCATTGGAAAGGTATCATCGAGGAGATTCATTTTGGGGGCTCAATCATGCCTTTTTCTCTCATTGAGAACCTCTATCCCTAAAAACCTTCATTTAGGCCCTCAAAATGGCCCTGGAAGTTAAAACTGCTAAAAATAGTAAATTGCCAAAATTGCCAGAAAACTGTTTTGAGATAATTGGAAAAGGTGGGTGGCCATCGATATCCACATAGATCAATCCTCCCTCCTTAGGAAGCAATGGTCTCCATTGCGTTGAGTTCCCGGGGGAGAGGGAAAAGCGTTTGTTGAATCTGCATCTTGGTGAGTTGTTTTCCTTGTTGGAGATGTCGTGTTGCTTGGTTTGTGGAATACTGTCATGAACTTATTGAGGTTGAGGCTGTTCAAAAAGTTGAGCTACATGAGAGGACGATGTGCAAAAGGAATATTTTCTCTTTTTTGCAACCTTGTTGACCTGCTTCTGTTGGATAGAAGGTGCTTGGGGCGACGCTGTAGTGGTTGCAGTGTCCTTCTATCCCCCTTTTGAATAGATTGTGAAGAAGATTAATTTTGCAGTATGAGATACTACCTTGTAGCACTGTTTAGGTGGAACAATAGTCGGAGCTACCTCTGGTATTCTGTAGAGATGACCCCCCAAAGTGACAATGACACTACGAGGTCGAGACTCATAAATAGCATGGTGCTTCCACATATATGGCTGGCCCAAGAGAACATCACAGACATCCAGTGGGGCAACATCACATAATACCTCATCCTTGAAGGGTTGGATGTCATATTCCAATCGACATTGTTGGTTGACACGTAGATCTCATACTTGGCGAATCCACTCGATGTTGTATGGTTGCGGGTGTGGTGTTGTCGACAATCCCAACTGTTTGACAACCTCTACTAAGATGAGGTTATTCTGGCTTCTGCTATCAACAATAAAATGCAGCAGGGTCCCCTTCACCCACATCTATGAATGAAAAAAGGTGCTCCCCCTCTTTAGGATCTGTTGGTTCTTCTGGTTGAACTGTTGTGGTTGCGAAAATAGCAGTGGGGTCTGTGTCGATGATCTGTCTTTGACCAATATTTTTAGAATCATATTCTGAATCAGGGTTTGGCTCCTTGTCTTTGATCTCGGCCACCAATAACTATTTTGAGTGACATTCATCAGTGTTGTTCCAGGGGATTTTGTGGAAATCACACCATTTTCCGGTGTCCTTCTTTGTCTTCCCGTGACCCTTCTTTTCCTATGGCTTGGACTGGTTTTTGGGAGACTATTTGTTAGGGCCATCTTTGTCATACTTTGGTTTTTGCGGATTTGCAGACCCAAACTCCCGTTTGTTCTGGTGATTAAATTTCTGCCCGATTTTAACACCATATCGATAAGCAACACCAAGTGATGAGATGTCCAGAAAATCCATTTCAGTTTGGATGTATCTGTGTAGAGCCCCATGGTATTTTAGAACCAAATGTCGTTTGAATTCTTTGATACATAGCTTGGTGCGCAAGGTATGGAAGGTATTGGTGAACTCTCGAACTTCTTGAACCCTCTCTTGCCACAATGTGGTCCATCTCATGTACTGGTCCTCATAGTTGCCAACATGGTAATATTGTTCCTTTACCACATCCACAAAAAAATCCCAAGTGGACTTGACCCCATATATTCCAGACTCCTCTGTGGAAATTTTCTCCCAGTAAGTTTCCCCCCAATGTTTGACATGGGGGAGAGCCTTAAGGAGTGAGAAGATGATCTTTTCTCTGTCCGAAAAATTGTGAATGGAGAAATAACCTTCTAACAGATTTAACCATTTATCTGGGGCATCCGCATCTATATCACCTTAAAATATGGGAATATAAAAATTAACTTGTACCTTGAAAGGAGAGGTTCTTCCAAAGAGGTTTTTTGATGAATATGCACCTATTTCTATCAGCAGGCGTTGAAGGATGTGGGAAAAATTCTCCATCATTTCGTCCCTCTATCGCGTGAGAGGTTGCTCAAGCAACAGATTGATAGAATCATCTTCTCTGTCATTTTTATTTTCTTCTGCCATTGAGGGTTTTTTAGGTGTGCGAGAGAGATTATCTTCAAGAGAGACAATATCGAGACTCAACTTTCTATACTCGGACCTCATCAGGGACATTCACTAAATAAAATGATCAAGAGCAGCCTACTCTGATACCATTGATCCGGATTATTTTCGACACGAAATGAGAGTAGAGATATAATAAATAAATGCACAGAGATATCGTGGATATCCAATAATATAACAAAAATGTATCATATATGCAACCATAAACATAGATATATAGTAATACATGATTTCTATTAATGAAATAAATGTACAGAGACTATAAAAATACAGAGTGAAAGACTCGCTAGAATGGTGGCAACTTATCTCTGAGAAGAGATGTGATGGCTACTCACATTCGCAAGAAGGTGATTACAATGAGGATTTGAAGGCCTTTTTACAATAAACAGGAATGAAAAAAACCCTAGACATCCAAAAACCTAACCCTAGGAGATGAAGCACCAAAAGTCATGTGGGCCCCATTTGGGTAAGTAAGTACATCAACTTCCCATAGTGTCATGAGTCTCGACCCCATATTGTCATTATTACTTTAGGGGGTCATCTCTATAGAATACCAGAGGTAGTTTCGACTACTGTTCCATCTAAAAAGTGCTGCAAGGTAGTATCTCACACTACAAAATTCAGCTTCTTCACAATATGTTCAAAAGGATACAAAAGGACACTACAACCACTACAGGTTGGCCCAAAGCACCTTCTATCCAACAGAAGCAGGTCGACAAGGCTGCAACAAAGTGTGAAGATTCCTTCTGCACATCATCCTCTCATGTATCTCGAATTGTTGAACAACCTCAACCTCAACAGGTTCATGACAGATTTCCACAAACTAAGCAACACGACGTCTCCAACAAGACAAACAGCTCACCAAGATGCAGATTCAACAAACGCTTTTCCCTCTCCCCCGGGAACTCAACGCAATGGAGACCATTGCTTTCTAAGGAGGGAGGATTGATCCAGGTGGATATCGGTGGCCACCCACCTTTTCCAAATGGCTCAAAATAGTTTTTTTGGCAATTTTGGCAATTTACTATTTTTAGCAGGTTTTAACTTCTGGGGCCATTTTGAGGGTCCAAATGAAGGTTTTTCGAGATCAAGGTTCTCAATGATAGCCGAAGGCATGATTTATCCCTCGACGATACCTTTCCAACGAGCTATCACATGCCTAAAACGGAGATCGTATGCAAAAGTTACGACCCCGGGAAGTTGATGTACTCACTTACCCAAACGGGGCCCACATGACTTTTGGCACTTCATCTCCTAGGTTTAGGTTTTTGGACACCTAAGACTTTTGGAATTCTTGTTTATTGTAAAAAAGGCTTTCAAAGCCTCATTGTAATAATCTTCTCATGGATGCGAGTAGCCGTCACATCTCTTCTCAGAGATAAGCTACCACCATTCTAGCGAGTCTTTCACTCTGTATTTTACAGTCTCT
>SNQJ01S0184700.1:0-18828 GCA_010110895.2 Picea sitchensis
TCATCTTCTTTGGTACATGAGTGTATATGGTCATGTACATAGTCTGCTTCATATCTCATCTAATATGTTTCCTTCTGCAACCTTCACTATAGCTTCCTCGGGGTTATCACCTGTGACTTGAAACAAGGTCAACAAAGAAGCAAGTAAGAATAATACTCTTTTGATAATAGTAAATAAAACAATTAGCACGAATAATCATCACAGTGACTCCTTTAGAGCTATCACTTGTGACCTCTCTGAAGCAAAGATCAAAAGTAAGAAATACAATACGAAATGAGTTCAACACTCTTATAGTGTTGTGATCAAACATTCTTTCATGGAAACCTGGAACTAACACAAGAGGTTTCTCCTAGAGGATATGTTAGTTGTATCAGACAAATGATTACATTAAGCAGTTATCTCAATATTCTTTCATGCTACCAAGTATAATACTTTTCAAGGGATGTTATCTCAACTATAGTGTTTACTTATAAAGGGGTAGTCATCAACTTGTCAAGTGCAACTTTGAATCTTATCAAATTAATCAAACCTGGAACTTGGAGCCGTGTCCTCAAGAATGAGGGTTTTGTTTTTCTTCCAAGTCTCCTTCACTCAAGATGACGAGTGCTTTCTTCAACCTGTCTTCTTGTACTAAGACAATATGCTATCTTGATACAAGGTTGGGTTAAAGGGTAAACTCTATGATCTCTACTTTAACCCATCTAATACCTTGAATTTAATTTTGACCAAAGGTTAGTATGATTGTCATAGCTTCAACATGCAACACTGATCAAAATAATGTCATAAAAAATAGATGCATATCAGAATAATCAAACCTGAGTTGCATTATTCCTCTGAATGTGTTGGATCTTGAGATCCTTCTGGATCTATGGAAATAGATCCCTTCTCTTGCAAATACCCTTTAAAGCTTAACCATTTAAACATGTGTGAGTACATACCTCTGATGACATTTGCAGGTAGTGGCACCATCTGGTAGCAGAAGTAATGATCACCAACTCTTAAAAACTTCAAGTTGATTACAATTGGTACTACGGTTGATACTTCAACTGATAGTGCAACTAATTCTGATAATGTAACTGCAACTGCAACTTAGGGTTTTATGAGGAAACCCTAATTTTTCAAACTTCAAATTTTGAAATTATGATCCAGGAGATAGATATGCTGAGCTAAGGCGAGTAAGGTGCAGTCAAATCTCTGAAAATCCAAATTTTACCCCATCAAACTCGATCAATGGATTTATGGCCTAGTGCTTCTAGTTTTCTGGTACTTCTGGTACTCTGGTTTTTTGGTACTTCTGGTACTTTGTGAAAACTAGGGTTTCACTTTCCGGGAGATCTACCCACTGAAAAGGTGCGCTGAAGGTGCCAAAGAATTCCTTGGTTTAGGGTGCACTTTTCTAGATGGTTTTGAAGCTAAAAATCTTCTTCAATAAAAAGCCCCAATTTTCATGTACGACAACAATGACGTTTTTCTTCTTCTTGTGAAAGATGTTATTTTCAGCTTAGCTCTGATACCATGTTAAGGTTTAAGCTATTATTAGGTTTCTTTTCAATTCACTAGATAACCATAGCATAGATAGGATCACTGCGAAATACACAATCACAAGAGACACATCATTTATCCTAGGAAACCCTCATAGGGGAGAAAACCCACCAAACACTTCCTTAATATAGATAGCCAATACAATGCCAAGAGAATAAACCAAACACTACAAAAAGTCCTCTCCAAGTAATTCACCTCTCTCTCTCTTCCTTCTTCTCCAACTGCATCTCCAAACTTGTTCTCTAATGATCAAGTGAGTGAGTGAACAAATGAGGCGTTGGCCTCTCTTATTTATACATTCCGGCAGGCGCTGAACTGAGGTGTCTTTTCACTGACAGGGTTGATAACTCATTCTAGGTGGTTAGAACCACCTTAAATTAATCTGGGGGTCGACTTCTTATTCTGGCTATTACAATTAGGGTTTGACCAATCCGCAAAAGTGGATTTGGTCATTTACAATGCCCAACATGATCAATCCACAAAAGGGGATTGATCTAATGAATAATACATCAATAATAAATAGAATAATCTTTGCAGTTACAATATTTTAACATTCCATACCCTGCACACCAAATGGGGTATCAAAGACTCTAAGCGACATCTGGTGCTAAAATACCGTGGTTGTTTGCATAGATACATTCAAACAAAAATGGAGTTTTTGGACATCGCCTCATTCGGTATGGATTATAGATATGCTATCAAACCAGAAATTTAAGCGGAAGAGGCGAGAGTTTGGATATGCAAACTCTTCACAGTTGAAGTAGGGAAAAGGCGACCCCAACCCACACGACAAGGAACAGAGCAAAGATGGTCACTCTCAAGACAACCAGTCCAATCCGCAACACAAGAAGGGCAATGAAAAGACGAAGGACATGGGAAGATGGTGTGAATACCATAAAATCCCTTAGCACAACACTGAAGAATGTCGCTCTAAGAAGTCACTTGTGGCCGAGCTGAAGGCATCCGAATATGAGGCTGATTCTGACTCCGAATCAAATCCAGAAGGAGTGAAGCAGATTATCGATGTTGAATCCAGTGCCACTGTCGCTACCACCAAAGTCCAGTAGAGAGAACCAGAAGAACCAGAGGAAGGGGAACACTCTTTCGAGTCACAGATGTGGGTAAAGTGGGCTATGCTTCATTTCATTGTCGATAACGACATTCAGAAGAACCTGATCTCAATAGAGGTTGTCAAGTTATTGGACCTGCCGATGACACAACACCCGCAACTCTACACCATCCGCTGGCTTCGCCAAGGAAGAGATCTTTGTGTCAACCAACAATGTCGTCTGCATTATGACATCAAGCCTTTCAAAGATGAGGTATTGTGTGATATTGTTCCCCTTGAAGTTTGTGATGTTCTTTTAGGACAACCATATTTATGGAAGCGTCATGCTGTGTATGAGTTTAGACCCCGCAGTGTTATTATTACTTTGGGTAGACAATTGTTCAGGATACCATAGGTAGCACAACCTACCGCTATTTATTTAATCTCTGCTAAGCAACGCAGTAAGGTCACTTCACAGATCGGGAAGTTCGTCTTCTTTGTGATCCGTGCTCACAGTAAGCAGAAGGTCGCCACCACATCCATGGCCTCTACATAGATCCTCTCTTTGCAGTAGAAGCAAGTGGACGAGATCGTGGAAGAGTACAAATACATCTTCTCCTCACCCACCGGGTTACCAATGCACTGCGAAGTCAAGCATCCAATCGATCTGACCCCCAGTGCACCTTTGCCTAATGGACCATATTATCGCCGCTCGCTAATGGAAAATGACGAAATCAAGCGTTAGATCCAAGAGATTCTTCGAAAGGGGCACATCAAACTCTACTCCTCACCTTGCTGAAGCCCGATTGTACTAGTGCGGAAAAAGGATGGGACTTGGCGACTCTGCATTGATTATAGAGTATTAAACAAAATCACCATCAGGAACCAATACCCAATTCCCAGGATTGATGACCTTCTTTGCCAACTCAAGGGGGAAAAGTTATTCTGGAACCTAAAAGATGGATACCACCAGGTTCCCATCGAACCAATTGATGTCTGGAAGACAACTTTCAAATCTAAAGAAGGTCTCTTTGAATGGTTGGTCATGCCCTTTGGATTAACAAATGCACCAACCACTTTCATGAGGTTGATGGATGATGTATTGAGACCCTTCACCAACTCTTTTGTGGTGGTATATTTGGATGACATCCTCATCTTCAAAAGAACTTGGGAGGATCACATGCGGCATATTCAACAGGTTTTGAGCACTTTGCGACAACACAAGCTATATGCCAACTTGGAAAAATGCTCCTTTAGCATGAACAAGGTCCAATATTGGGCTACATTGTTGATGAGCATGGGGTACATGTTGATCCAACTAATATCCAAGTCATCCGTGATTGGCCAGCCCTGACCACACTAACTGAGCTTCAGATCTTCTTGGGACTAGCCAACTTCTACCAATGGTTCGTGTTAGGATTCTCCCATATTGCATGGGCCCTCAACCAAGTGACCAAGGGCGGTGGAAGGGAAAAATTCGTTTGGGGGAAGAAACAACAATGAACATTCGATGATCTAAAGCATCGCTTGTGCTCAGCTCCAGTACTCTCCTTTCCTGATCTGCAACAACCGTTCGAGATTGAAATTGATGCATCTGACTATGTTGTAGGCGCAATTCTCACTCAACATGGTCATCTGGTGGCATACCATAGTGAGACACTCTCAGATATTGTCCGGAAATACCCCACCTATGACAAGGAAAATGTATTCCATTGTATAAGTTTGTTGTCAATGGAAACATTACATTATGGGAAAGGGGACAATCATCCACACTGATCACAAACCTCTGTAGTTCATACAAACACATGGGAAATTGCAGAACGACCGCCATCAGAAGTGGTCCACCTACCTACATCAGTTCCATCTCAACATCAAGTATAAGACATGGAGCTCAAATCATGTCACTGACTGCCTCAGTCGACCTCCTATGGTTGCAGTCACCACTGTGTTGCATTCTTGTGAACATGAGACATCTGAGTGGTCCTAACTTTATTAGCAAGATCCAGACTTCGCCACCACCTATCATATCTTGGGTACATGCGCGATTATCATCGATTTTCACATTCAAGATCGACTGTTATGCCATCTGGGCCATCTTTGTGTTCCTGCAAGCGAGTGTGCAAAGATGATTTGGGAAGCCCACTATAGTCGGATGGCAGGACATTTTGGTGTGGAGAAAATTGTGGTCATTCTATAGAAACATTTTTATTGGCCAAAACTTCGATAGGACGTCAACAAGTATATCAGATCTTGCACTTCTTATGCCATTGCCAAACCAACCATCAAGAAGCAATTCTTATACACCCCTCTTCCTACTCCCAAGAAGCCTCGGGAATCCATCTCAATGGATTATATGTCTGGCCTTTCATCCATCAAGCAAGGCAATGATTGTGTATTTGTGGTCATTGATCAGTTTTCGAAGATGACCATCCTCACAGCCTGCAAGAAGAATATCAAAGTGGCAGATATTGTGAAGCTCTTCCACAAATGAGTGTGGGTCCATTTTGGGATACTATAGACCATCATCTATGACCAAGACATCCGGTTCCTCGGCACATTTTGGTCGAGGCTCTGGTCACAGTTGGACACCAGGCTCACTAAATCCATGGCTTTCCACCCCTAAATAGACATCCAAACAAAGTTCATCAATCAGATGATTGTGTACATCTTGCGCATGTACAACTCTAAGCATCCACGTACATGGGATGAGAGTCTCCCCTATGTTCAACATAATTACAATAGGGCTCTCCATAGTTCCATTGGCCATAGCCCATTTCATGTAGGGCTGGGATTCCAACCCTTGGGTTCCATTGATGTTGCACTACCTCTTGCCACCACACAGACAGAGTCTTCCCATGTTCAGTCTAAGACCGACAAAGCCACCAGATTCATTGAGCATATTCAACACATCCGCCAATAGGTGCATGAGATTTTGCATAAAGCCAATGCTAAGTACAAACAATGCCATGATCAACACAGGGTACCGCACCAGTTTCAGGTTGGCGATAGAGTCTGGTTACATTTGCAGAATGAGCGTCTTACAGGATCCCATCAGAAGCTTTGCCCACTTCATTATGGTTCTTACACTATCACCAAGGTTGTGGGTAGAAATGTTTTTGAGCTCAACACTCCACCCTTCCTTGGCTTACACCTAGTGTTCAATGTGGACCTCCTTCGGCCATATTTTCCACCCTTATTGGGCACCTCAGAGATCATAGAACAACTGACACAAAAAATGATCAACCCTAACTGCATGGAACAAGCATCCACTAATCGAATAGTGGACACACAGGTCAAGGGAACTCACCAATAGATGATCCAACTTTATCGGGTTGTCAAGGCAAGGAAACTTCTACACCAAGGAAAGTGGCTAACCCGAGGCCAAATTCAATAGACGTTTCCTCACCTGATGGGGGAACTCAATGCAATGGAGACCATTGNAGTGGATATTGGTGGCCAGTGGCCACCCACCTATTCCAACTGGCTCCTCTTGACAATTTTTAGTTCAACACGTTCTTTTGTACTTCTTTGTAATTGTGGGTTCTACACTTCTGGGGTTGTTTGAAGCCCTACACATCTTCCAGGTGGATACTGGTGGCATCCCACCTAATCCAACTGACTTATTTTGTATGTTTTCATGTCAACACTTCTTGTTGTACTTCCAGGGTCATTTTGGGGCCCTAAACAATGTTTTTTTGGCTCACCATAGTCAAACTATAGATAGAGTTAGAGTTTGACGACGTAATGTGTAGTTCTCTAAAATACCTTTCCAATGGGCTATCACGCTCCTAAAATGGAGGTTGTGTGCAAACGTTACGACCCTGGGAAGTTGATGTGCCAATTTACCCATAGGGGCCCACATAACTTTTGGCATTTCATCTCCTAGGGTTAGGTTTTTGGATGTCTAAGGTTTTTGGCATTCATGAGTAATATAAAAAAGGCCTCTGGAGTCTCATTGTAATCATTCTCCTCAGAGAGATATGTGTAGCCTCCACATCTCTTCTCAAAGATAGCTACCACCATTCGAGCAAGTGTTTCAGTTCTGCAGTCTTACAGTTTCAGCCTATTTCATTTATTCAATAGAAGATATTGTTCACTGGATATATGTGTTGTTCTTCATATCACTGTGTTTATTGTATTCACTCTGTTAATTAGTTTGTTCCGCTCCTAAATCCGGATCAATACAATAACAAAAAAAAATTAATTTAAAAAGTATTATTACTAAACATGTTTTTCTATAATATGTCCAAAAAATTACCAAATTGAATTTTTTTGCTATATTTTTATGTGAATTTCAATGGACAAATGAGGAGAAAACCAATATATGCTAGTAGGCATGTCCAAAAAATTGTACAATGAAATGGTGAAAGAAATGAACATAATTGCATCATAGGAGTCATCGTAACACCAACGTGCACTAGTGGTTTGTAATTATTGATTTATTGTTTAATGTAC
This sequence comes from Picea sitchensis, assembly GCA_010110895.2. Classification (NCBI taxonomy): domain Eukaryota; kingdom Viridiplantae; phylum Streptophyta; class Pinopsida; order Pinales; family Pinaceae; genus Picea; species Picea sitchensis. The sequence continues at coordinate 7,046 of SNQJ01S0184700.1, forward strand.
ATTGAATTTAATTATCGCATGAAATATTAGATTTCAATTGTTTTGTTGCAGAGAAGAAAAAAAATGGAACCCATTTAGCACATAAGACAAGACGATGAAGAAATTGTTGATCGCAAAGTTTGTGAGTACTTATGGTTTCACCTTTACTTAAGATTTCATATTTGTTGTGATATTTATATTTAAATAGTTATTTTACATTCGTCATGGATTTCTTCTAATAAGTGAAAACATATGAAGACGATCCAATCGAAGAATTGATTGACATTAGGTTAAGTATGGGTTGTGAGTATATGTTGAAGTGTCAATGTTTAATTGAACAATTTGTAAGTAGTTGTGTTGTCTAACTTCCCTCATTTTATAATTAATGGAACAATAAGAAATCTTTATATTGATTATGCTTTATAATTGTGTATTAAACATGCAAAAACGAAATGTAGAGAGTGTATCTCACATAAGAGATTTTGAGAGACTGCATATAACATGCCTTCGAAAGAATGTGTATTGTTTATGAAACAATCGCTGCTATGGTACACCTTTTGATTTATAGAATCATGTATATTCTATTATATAAATGCAGATATAACTATCACACTTTATTTCTATGTTTGTAGATGGAACATGAAGAGGCGGAACATAAAAAACAAGTCTATAAAAAAAACATTAGGTTAAATAATCAAACTACAATATCACCTACAAGTGATAAAGAAATGAGGCATGCATGCAACTCGAGTGATGAATGTCAATCAATATAATTGAATGTTACTACAAATTGTATGTTTTGGAATATTTGTCTGTGAAAAGTACTCGACATATTGTCTCAATTGCTTGAGGACATGTTACAAATAAGTGTAACAGTTACATATTGACATTTTGTTTAATGTATTGGACATATTGTCCCAATTGAATGTCGATAGGTTATCAATAAGTGTAATAATTATATATTGGTTGCATTTTTATTATTGTGGACTTTTACGTTGTTCCATTTTGTATGATGGTGGGCCTCTTATTCATATATAACAAAATGAGTTTCTTATTTTATTACATTGTCGAATGTTGTAAAATGTTGTGTTGTTGATTAATTGATATATGGATGATTTACATTGTTACAAATAATAGAGGTGTAATCCGTTGGATAACACATTAATGCAATCATTATATCAAAACACTAACAAAAATACAAAAATCAATATTATTATAAAAAATATTTGATTTCGAGATTATTAATTGATTTTTTGTAAAAAAATGATTAATTAAATTATATACATATTGGTGCATTCTATTCTTTTGAACTCACTAAACAGTGTGTCATAAAATAAACGTCGGTGCATTTTTATGAGGCATACCCACCAATGCCTATTAATTATATTAACGCACCAATGCTAAAAATTATGAAAAAACATCGTTACTTTAAATGACATTATGCATGATTATATTTATCATTTTAAAATATTGTAGTGTGCATGATTAGAATACACAGTGGTGTTTTACATATACTATATGCATCAGTGCTTAGTGACAAAGAATGGTGTTGGCATCTCACCTCAAATGTTCAAAATTTCACTTCCCTCCAGTGCACATGGTAAAATAGGCACTAGTGCATATAAATTATGCGAACACTAGTGTGCCAAAAAACAAAAAAGAATGACCCAATGCATAATATTTATACGAGCACTAATGCAACATATACCATAAAACGATGGAACCAATGCGTAATAATTATACAAGCACCGATGTTTTTAGGTTTATGTATGCACTGGTGCATGTTATGTAAACACACACTAATGCATGTTACCAATACTAACACCGAAAAACAAAACCTCTGCTAAACTCTCCACTTGCCTTTTTTTTTTTATTATAGGGAACATACATTAAAACCTCCACTATAAATAGTAGAGGTTATAACAGAGTTTTTTATTTTTTATTTTCTCAATCTTGTAACACTAAAAACCTATGTTGCAAAGTGTTTTCCTTGTAGTAAATTTCTTCAGTTACACATATCATGATAATCCCAATATTGCATTGATAAACATTGAATTGGAAGTAGAAGTATCATTCAATGGCTACATTGGCACTATGATTATACATGATTTTGACTATTTTGAGGAGGAGTGCAATATGATTTATTTATTTATTTTTCATTTTCTTCCCACTTTGTAGTTGGCACTATGATCATACATGATTTTGAATATTTTGATGTAGTTAGAGTAGCAGTGGAATATGATTTATTTATTTATTTTTCTTTTGCTTCCCACTTCATAGTTGATGTATAGAGTAAGTTTACAAGTTTTCTTATCAAGTTTTGTCATTTTTAGTCCTTCACTTTGTAGTAGGTGTATATAGTAAATTTTACTATTTTAGTGGAACTAGAATATGTTTTGAACACTAATTAAATGTAATTACTAATGTGCTTTGTTTTAATTGCTTATAAATTGCACGTGGGTGTGGGTGTGGGTGCTAGTCATTTTCTTCTTGATTCAAAAGGTAGGCTCTTCTTGATCCAAAAGGCACACCTTAGTTTCTTAAAAATTCAACTTTGAATACACCAACCATTCAAAATTCAACTTTGAATACACCAACCATATTGTGAAGTATGAGACCTTGGTTGTAAGACTCTAGGGATTTTGATTTTAGCGTCAAATGTCTAAAGGTGTTTGGTGATTTCAAGATCATTACGAGGCATGTAAGAAATTCAGTTTAATATTATTCACCTCACTTGAATGTTATGAAGGTGAGGGTAGGGTTCGGGGAATATCATAGAAAACATAATATGATGGTGGGGGTTTTAGAAATGTAACTCGGGAGGTCACACCATGATTTTGTGATGTTTTACATGGTGGGGACCATTTTGACTTTCCTAAAGTGTTTTATAATATAAAAGTGACTTTATGTTTTTTAAATGACCTAAGTGAAAAGTTAAGTTGTGAGTCCCAAAAAGATTTGTGATAATTTAATAATAAAGTGTATTATTAAATGAGTATTTAATGTGATCCTTTAGATATGATTGATCTTAGCCATTGATGAGTTAGTTGAGATTAGTTAATTAGGGTTTTGCCAAGAGGAAAAATATTAAAAGACATCTAGGGAAAGAAATAAAACATTATTGAAGTCACATTGTCATTAATTGAAGAGTGAGAGCAATTAATGAGTTGGAGAAAGGTAGAGCAAGAGCAATATTTCAAGCACGGTTTCAAGAGAATTTTGTACAGTATGAACATTTAATTTTCAGGTCGTACTTTTGTATATAAAGTTGGAGGGCGCATTTATTATTTTTGGGTCGTACAATGATTTCCAACATGCAAACCAAGGTTAATACAATTATTAATGAAGGTTGTATAGTGTCATATTGCAAGCACACATTTCTAGATTGATTTTTGTACATTTATTGTTGGTTTGGATAGTCCGTACAGTGTAAGGAATTGACATAAAGGGAGCAGTAACAGTTCGTATAGTTTCTAAAGACAAATTTTGGTAAGGTGATGAGATAATTATAACTTGAGTTATTGTAATTTGTACTTGAAATAAAAAAATTTCTCTATTTTGGGTTACCTCATAGTTCATGAGGATTTTCCCTGGCTTATGCCTAATTTATTGTGTCAACTATTTACAGTAGGATCTACTTGATTGATTGGTACTTTCATTTCAGTTTCAATTTTTTTCTAGTTCATTAAATGGACATGGTGTAATTGGTTCATTAATAACTCATATTAAATGCAAAGCCAAGTGTTTCAACCAAGTGTTTGACTAAAGGTTTCAGTGAAGTTTTGTTTTTGTCAAAGAAAATTTACAGGGAGTACGGGTGAATATTAGAGAAAAGGTATATGAGGGTGGGGATAGGGGTGAAGACGAATATTAAAGAATATTGGAGAAAGCATATTTTTCTCTAATATTCCTCCCCACCTCCACCCTCATATATTAGGGTGGGGGTGGAGGGGAATATTGGAGAATATTGGAGAAAACATATTATGGGTGGGAAAACATATTATGTTTTATCTAATATTCCTTCCCACCCTCACCCTCACCCTCATATATGAGGTTATGGTTTCTCTAATATTCTCCTCCATTCCCACCCTCACATATGTTTTCTCTAATTTCCCCTCTCCACCTCCACCCTCATATATGAAGGTGGTGGGGGGTTGGGTGGAGAGGAATATTATATATGTTTTCTCTAATATTCCCCCTCATCCCCATTATATGAGGGTGTGAGTGGAGAGCAATATTAGAGAAAACATCTCTAATATTCCTCACCACTCCTACCCGACCCTCATATTATGCTTGATCTAATATTCCTTGAGGGTGGGGGGGGAATATTAGAGAAAACATAATATTGCTCTCCACCCCTTGTAAATTTTAACCTTGTACAATATTTACTGCAAATAGATTTTCAGTAAAAGAACACAAAAGATACAATGACAAATACAAACATTACACAGAGATTTCCCCCTTGGAAACCCAAATTGGGAAAACCAACATATTTTATATTCATTCATAATGTCATTGTTTACAATACAATATACATATAGGAGCCAACGACATCCAAAACTCTAACTCAATGACCTGGATTAGTTAAAAACCCTAATCCCTTAACCAAAAATAGAAAACCATCGACAAAAACCATGTGTCGAAAAACCACCTAAAAATGCGACATGTTTCCTGAGGCAAAAAAAATTTCTCGGGGGCGCTACACCCCCCCATGCGCACCCGACACAATGCATACACTACTACTCGTACAAAGAATATAACACATACTCAACACCTCTACCCTCATATTATGTTTTCTCTAATATTCCCCCTCACCCCCACCAATATATGTTTTCTCTAATATTCCCTACCACCCTCACCCTCAATATGTTTTCTCTAATTGTTGATGTAGAAATAAACATAGTACTAAACTTAAATTAAAACATTAAATAAATTAGTATTAAACTTAAATTAAAACATTAAATAACTTAGTATTAAACTTAAATTAAAACATATAATATTGCAATTTAAATGAATTGCAAGATGACCATATATATAATAAAAAATGTTAAAAATAGTACAATGTTGTGACTTAGAGTTTCCAAGTATGCAAGGACACCATAATATAATATCCATGAACACTGTGTATTCAAACCACTGAATGTATAGAAATCAAATTAAAACATATAATATTGCAATTTAGATGAACTCTAAGATGATCACACACACACACACACATTAAAAAATATCAAATTCCACAAATACACCATAATAAAAGATCCATGAACATTAATATACATTCAAACCACTGCATAAACAAAAAATCAAATTAACACATAATATTGTGAAACTACAAGATGATTATATATATATATATATTGTCAAAGTAGTATAGTATTGCCACTGACTGTCATTCACTAAGAGTTTCTAAGTTTGCAAATACACCATAATATAAAAAATCCATGAACATGCATTCAAACAATTGCATAAAAGCAATGAGCACTATAATAAAAATTATCTGTCAATTTTTGCAAATATTTGAAAGTCCACCATGTGAAGCTTCCTTCCTTCTCTTTCAGATGGAGAGATCCATCTATTTTGTCTTCATAAAAAAAGGGTATGTTACTTGTGACCTTTATAACATTTACATTTGCATCTCCTGATCCACTCAATTTCACTCCATGTATAATAGATAATGAGTGAATCCGTTCGATACCCACAATAGCATCGTCATACAGATCCAACAACTTTACTTTGTCGCCTTCTTGGAGTTTATGATCAATACATTTCTACAAAAACAAAAAGAAATACACGCTATCTTAAGATATGAAAAATGTTAAAAAAAGATATGAAAACAAGAATTGTATTCTAATATTTAGCATATAATTATTGCACTCACCTCGAGTTCACTAATACCACTATGAATATACTGCACATTATTCTCGAGTTTAACGTCAATATGATCACTATCAATATTGAGATCACTTATGCATCTTTCATAGCTCTTTTGATAAGGACTTGTCCTTTTTGTCATGCTGCTTTTATAGAGTTTCCATGCATGTGGTTTCATCATGCAAAACAAATATACAACATTCAAAAGTATGAAGAATGCAAGCAATACAATTTTGTCATAAAGAACATTATAAGCGTGAAAATTTATGACAAAACATTGGGACAGATTAACTATCACAACAAAAATTTGATTACCTCAAATTCAACACCACTATCAACAAATTTGATTACCTCAAAAATTGCATTACCTCAAATTTGAGTTCTTCATGATCACTATGACCAATATTGACATGTTCTTGTGCAGTCTTCAGAGCTCTGTTGACATTATAAATGCCTTTTCCTTTTGGCGACACTACATCTTTCGTATGATTGCTCTGTATGTGGTTTAACCATCATGCAAAAAAATATACAACATTTAAAATTAGCAACAAATTGTCTCCAAGGGAACTGTTCTCTTTTTTCAAATAATAAAACAACGAAATCGCAACAAGCATTGGCAGAGATGTAAAAAAAGAAGTGCAGAACATGAAACATTGTGATGAGCCTTCAAATATCTTTTATGATATGATAGTTATGATATTAAAAGAATTTAAAGCATTATTTTACAAGAAATGATCTCATTGTCCAAGGCAGTTAACCTTACAATTCATAACTGTGGATATTTGTAGTCGAGTTGCCTTAGTAAAAAGTAGCACTATATGTCAATACTAAAAAATGTTAAGCATCAAGCAACTCTCCATTATCTATAGTGGTGTCGCCTTAACAAAAAGGAGCACTATATTCAATATCAGATAAAGGTTAAGCATCAAGCAGAAAGGGATACCACCTGTATAGGAGTGGACATTTACATATTATAATATTTACCTACATAAATTATCTCAATAAAAACAAACTTATTTATTTTGTATTGCTCTTGTATTTATATATTTCCATCTGCAATATCAAATCAACAAAGAAATCTTGATAATATATTGAGTTTTTTGGAACCTATGGTTGTGAACTCGTACATTGTCACAAAAGGCAAGAATGAGGAAGAAAAGAGGTTGAATGCAACCTATATAATCAATGTGGAAAGGAATCTTGGATGCTCAGTTTTCCTTCTACCTGAAGACATTGTTGAGGTCAATCCTAAAATGATACTTATATTGATTGCAAGCATTATGCTTTGGAGTCTTATAAAACAAACTGATAAAGATGCAAGGATTTCAGGCAATGAAAATGGAAGTGTGGCTAGCAGTTTCTCAAACATTGTTATTGATGACAGTACTTCAGAGGCTTCTTTACAACTCGATAATGGGTTGATCCACATATAGTCTGGTTCATAGTATAGTCCTAGAGATTTTTTAATCTCATAGAAGACATCCTCCAACCAAAAAAATAGAGGTAGGATAAGGAGTCTAACCCAAGTCAAGACAACATCAATTCTTTTAGTTTTTGTATCAAAAGCTGGAGTCTAGTGTTTTAGAATGAGGGGGCTCACCCCATGTTTCCACAAGGATTTCAACACGTCTTTTTTCAAATGTCGATCGAAATATGAGCACCAACCAACCTCGAGACAACACCATCAAAGTCATACAATACCCTAAAAGGGGTTCCGTGATAGTAGTTAACTAGTCCTTGATCACCTTATCTCCCAATTGACATCCATGGAAGCGATTGAACAATGCCATCGCCACCATTTTCACAACTTCGTCCAATCTCACCCCTTCACCTAAAATGAAATTCAAAGGGTGTTTGTGTTTCTTACTGCACTTCTTATTTTTTTGAGCCCTTCATAAACTACCATCACCTTCCAAACTCAAGGATGCTCCATTTCTTACAAGTGAGTACAACAAGATTGAAAGTGATGGGTTTGGATTTACAACATTTTCACCTCCCAAAACTCCACTCATTAGCTCTAGTCCCAACAAAGAACCCATAAGTCCTCTCCCACCTAGTGTCGAAGACTCAGAAACAAGGATATCAAAGTGAACCCACAAATCAAATCCATATCATGGTCTAAACCAATGAGTTGATGGAACAACTCTGAAACTTTTGAAACATAAGATTATGGACAATTTGTATAGAATGAAGATACACTAGAACAAAAATATCCCAAATTTGAGGTATGACGTTCAACCCTAGAGTTAGTATGAATGAGAACTCGTGTGGGAATTATCACAGACGTATAAGGAAGTACTTCCAACTAAATCTACAACCAATGTAATTCCATTAAATATTGGATCACATATCCATGATGTAGATATGCCATTATGCCACTCATAAAATCCATATTCTTGAGGTTTTTTTACACTCACATTAATATTTTTGGTCATTTTGGCCAAATTTTGTATAGTATCTTTAGCCAAGGAGAGGGACCCAAAGGAGACCCTGTATGCAATGACACTTTCAACCCACTAGGGAATGATTTTACACAAGAGTTAGACTATATAGACTAACCTACAAATTTGTATTTTGAATAGTCAACCAAATATTTGTCCATCTTGTAGAACCCTAGCACATTCTCCAAACCCTAGCTCCATCCACATCTTCCCTCCACCAAGTGGTAAATCCATGAACCAATAGTCACCAGATATATAAACAATAGAGTGAAAAATTTTCAATCTAATATTTAGCATTATAGAATTTATAATTGAGTCTTTTCCAACCATGTAAGGACATTGTGCTTGACACTTAAGGACATAATTGTGATAATTAGGTTACCCATCTAATATTAATTTTGCAAAGACCTGCAATGATCTTGTGCAAGATCAAAAAGATGTCAACTACTCCCTATTTGATAATATATTATACCAACTTTGACACTTATACATGCCATTTGGTATATAACACAATCAAGTGATTTTGGAGGCACACTACTCTAAGTCGACATGTCACTTTGGTGTTAGCAAGACACTTCTTTAGAAACACTTATATTAACTAAACTAGTCGATTGAAACATTGAGGTGCATATCAAATCTTGCATTCCATGTAACAGTGCCAAGCCTACAAATCATAAACTTGGTAGGTACAAACCTCTATTGGTTCCAACAAATCCTTGGGAGTGTATTAACATGGATTTCTTCTCAAGTCTCCTTATGATGAATCACCAAAATTTGGTGTTTGTTGTTGTGGATCATTTAAAAAAAAAATACATCATGGTTGCAAGAAAGAAAGCTATTGGTGCACCTAATACTGCCAAATTATTCTTCAGTCATTTGTGGATTATACAATGGTTCCAACAACCATTGTGTCTAATTATGACCTAAGGTTTGTTAACAATTTAATTTTATGGGAAATGTTAAACACATAGTTGCACCAATCAACATCATTTCATTTGGAGATAAATGATTATACAGAATTTCAAGTTCACACTTGTGGATCTTTTGTGCATCTACAATAGTGCATACCCATGCACATTGGATGGGAATATTCATTGCAAACAACACACCTACATAATATGTCTTCATCATTCTATTGGGCATGGTCCATCGAATCAATCATTTCTTATGTTCTATCCAAAAACACCCCTAAACATTACATTTCTTACATTAGTGACTCCTTGGTCCCCCAACACAAGTAAAATAAATACACAAGGAAAATAAAATTAATACCATATTGACCAAGTGCATTAATAAATTAAGCATATCTCAACACACCAATAACTCAAGTACAGGGAGTGTCATTATGTGCATTGTGGCTATCAATACTTTTAAATTGGTGATACGGTATGGATATAGCTTAAGAAGGAATCCTTCAATGGTCATGTATACACCATTCAATGCACTAAATTAGTTACATGCATTAAATTCCAACCCTGCACACATGATTTTCACATTTTGTGAACATGCCCACAACCAAGAATGCCAAGAGTCATAGGAATATATATAGCCACCCAAGATCATTATGGAAATCCAATCCAACCATTTTTCTATTCAATTATTGGTGTATTTGCACATATACTTGTATACACTCTTTGTAACCTCTTATATCTTTTCCTCACCTAGTGAACTATATTGTGCCTCACAATTCTCCTTAGAAATTTGGCATTTGAGATTTCTCAATCTCTCAATCCTAGTTGGTTGTTCTATCATGTAATTTCCTTGTTTTGATGATTAATGGAAGATATTTATGGCATATCTCTATCTCAATTGTAAATGTGTATGCAATATGATATTACGTGGATCAACCCACATATGTTATGTTAATAATCATAATAAGCTTCTTTACATATGTGGAAAAATGAGAGGCTTCTTTATTATCATTATTAATTCAGTTGTTATAAAATAAAGCAATCCACATCTATTATGTTTTATTGAGTAGAGATTCAACACAAAATGGGACTATTTTTTGTATTTCCACACACAAATATTCACTTTCAGGGACATAATTTTGTGTTCTTTCATGGAAAGATTTTTGTGTTCTTTCATGGACAGATCATGCATTGTTACTACTCAACAATACTTGCAAGTATCAAACATACTTGATGTTTTAAAGGCAGAACACATAGATGATTCTAGAAATAGAGGATGGTTCTACACAGTGCAAGGTCGATGAGAAGGGAGAAGAAGAAGAAGAAGGCATGTCCATAGGAAACAAAATTGTCTTAGAGATTTAAGTGAGTTCACTAATTCTCAGCAAGAGAGTGTGAGAAAGAGCACTTAAGAGTTCACTGTAAATGCAATAGACTGAGTGGAAACACACAAAAACCTACAACTTATAGTTCAATTTACAAGCACAAAAACTACTCAAACAAGAAGAAATGAGATACAATAGATTGTTTTGCAAGAAGAAATGGAATACACATGTTCAAACAAGAAGAAATTAGATCAATAGATCCTCTTACATCACTTGAATTGGTGGAATTATGTTGATTCTATGCAAAAACTATAGGCTTAATAGAGGCAACCAACTGCAAAATTGTCTCATTGAGATCATGTATGAAACTCATTACATGTTGGTACCCAACACTCGACTTGAAATCATTTGCAATGGCTCTTACTGGGCTACTTTCAAATCCAACTGAAGGCTACAAAATCTTTGTTGACGCTCTAGATTTTCACTTAATCTTATTGTCAGATTTACAATACTCTAATGCTGCCATATACTCGATATCTTCTTCCCCTGGTTCTATGTTACTATTTTCCACCTAAAAGACAATGTCAAGTTTCAACATAGTTAGTTCAATAAACAAATTGAAATAAATAACAATTTAAATTCAACCAAAAAGAAACACTTACTGTCAATTTGTCTCTTTTGGCCTGCAACCCACCTCAACCAAATGTATATGGAGCCCTCACATTATCTCTTGCTTTCATGTCTATATTCCTCTTTGTCAAATATTCTTCGGAATGCATAGTTTCATTCAATGCTTCCCATTCTTTTGGAGATAAAGTGGAGTTTGTCCTATCTTTTCTTTCGATGATTAATTTTCTACAATTGTATCTATAGTTGTTCATCAGAAGCCTCATCTTAGACTTGTAATATTTTCTAGAGATTTGTCCACCAACAGTCTCAAAAGAATTTTCCATTTTTTGTATAACATTTTCCACACTTCTTTGATCTTGATATGAAAATTTTGATTTGGTAGTATCCAAATGGGCCCTACATCTTGTTCCCATCTCGGAGGCCCATCTTGCTTCATTTGGCCCTATGGAATCACCATCTTTCGACACATCAACCAAGAATGGCTTCTTACCTTCTATTTTCCTTTCTTTTTCATTCCTTTGTGTAAATCTATACAAACCTTGACTCAATCTTTGTCTTTTAACAAAAGCAGACACATCTTCTGAACCACAAAAAATATTTATAGATGATCCAGTTCCATTGGTAGA
>SNQJ01S0184701.1:0-18827 GCA_010110895.2 Picea sitchensis
ATGCCATGGCTTAATATCAGAACATGTGGTGATCTTAGTACCACTATCTTATAGGAATAGCCTTTGCACCAAACTTTGACTTAAAAATCACCCCCATCCAACCTATGGATAGTAAGTTGGATATCGAGGTGTAACCTAGAGATGAACATAATTCTTTTCCATCCAAGCAATAACCGTGTTAAACATCATTCTCCTACCCATGAATTTGTCGACTATGGATCGACCATGCAAATCTGTTGTTTGGGAAACTTTAATATCTTCTCCAACTATGAGCACCACTCTACCTCCCCTTGATTTTATGGTCTTTCATTATTTTTTTCCTAAACTTGTTTGAATACATTCAACATTATTTATCTTCTGGACCAGAGTGGGCGAGTTTAGAGAGTACTCAGTACCTTCCTCACCCTTCTCTATATCAAATGATGATTTCTTTATTTGAGCTGGTTGGTTCAATCTAGAGATGAATGCTTTCAATGCCTCACACGAATCCCCTAGGGATATGCATCTTTGACTTATATCTACCTCTAGACAAGCTATATCCAAGGATCCCAATGTGATTGGGAGGCAAGGCTACATGATGATCTGCTGGCAATTGACTGACAAGGGGCCCTCAAATCCCACCTATGCTTGTGTGAGCAGTCTTCATGCATGAAATGATGTGCATTATGGGGTAACTTCGCAATATGGGGTAACTTCAGGGATAATAAAATATCTAATTCTAACAGGAGATCATCAAAATAGTCTACGAGTGGATCATTGTAATATCTCGAACTTTTAAATTATTAATATTTTATTTTATTTATGTAATAAATTATTGTTTGATTTGAGTTTGACCAAGGGTGGCTAATTTTTTTTTAAAGACATTTTAAATATTTATTTAATAAAAAGAAGGAAATAACAATTTGAAGGTAGTTGTTAAGAGTGATTTTTGTCCCACAAGGAGGAATGACAAGGGACATTTTATGAAAGACCAAGTGGCAAGAACTTGGATCAAACTCAAGTGATGCAAGGAGCATCTTCCCAAAAAATATGGTCAAAATCAAGTGAGTTAGAGTTGAGAAAGTGGCTCATTAATGACCAAAATTCTTAGGAAAGTGAATAAAAAGAGTTCACATGAATTGAGTAGGAGGCTCTCATGACTGGGAAAGATAAGATAGCATTGAGTTGTGTGGAATTAGAGAGGAAGTTTTGCAGGAATAAGAACTACTGTCTTCGTCCTTATGATTCAAAGATCAAGCTCGAGGGTATTCAGAGAAAGTGCTTTTGGTTGTTGATGCAGGAGCATTGCTCACTCATCAAGTGAGCCATCACACCAAGCAGAAAAGACAGCTGGACAACGCCTTCACAAAGTTTTGAAACACCTTGATATTTGTTGCGCCAAGCATTAATGAGTAATGTAATGAAGCGCACTTGTATTGTATTGTAGATAAGAAGGCATTTATTAGTTTTAATGCTGTTAGCTAGGAATTAATTGTAGATTTGATAGTTGCAGAATTTGAGAGGGAAAACAGAATATAGGCACCCTCCTTTGTATCATTGTATTATTATCAAGCATTCAGGAGAGAAGAGTAGAACAAAGAACTTGTGGAGAACACCCATGTACATATTGAATTAATAGAAGAGAGTCTTTGATTCAACTTCATGGTTTGTGTTGTTTCTCTGTGTTGATTTTATGCTCATGGATGTTTTCTTTCTATCATGCATTTGCATTGATATGCTATGTATGTGATTTCATAGTTGATTTGAAATCTGAGAGAAAGAGGAGAATGAGTTTCAATTGTTTCTTTGTCTGAGCCAGGAGATTCCTGCATAGAGTGGAGTTGAATCCATCCACATAGAGTGCGTCGATGAGGCTAGACAGTTAAACTATTGTTATCATCTGCCCAGAAGTTGAATTGGGTTATTAGAACCGTGCAGGTGAAGTGCAGGTCGGATTGGAAGTCTCAGTGACGAGTCTGAGCATAGGTTGACAGAGACTACTATTGCTGGAAGCTCACAAAGTCCAAAAGTCCCAACACTTGGAGAGTGATTGGACGTCGAGCGCAAGGAGTGCGCAACCTTCAGTTGAGGGAGTGGGAGAAATTAAGCTCAGGAGAGATAGTTCCATTGTGAACACTGTAGGAATAGACCCAGGAGGGGTTCGAATAGAAATAACGTTTTGGAGCAGGAGGAATCTCTAAGGTTGAGAATTGACAGATAGGGTTCGTAGGCGAGGCTCGCGAAATCCCGCTGATCGTTGGATAGTGGGGAAGCTGTGGGGAAGTTAACCCATAGGCACAGGAAGGTTCAAAGCCCATCGGGGTTCGACATTCGGCGTTTGACGAGGTGAGGCGCAGACTCGTTGAAATCGTGAGTCGTGATTTACCAAATTATTCGAAACCGCTGATTGCAACAAGGACATGTGGCATCAGGTCCCAAGCAGTCAGGGTTTGGCGTTCAAAATTTCTCGCCGCAAGAAATTTCGACCAGTGAAGTCAAAATCCCGCGATTCCCGATCGCACGAGAGAAGAAGTGACGTGGAAGTGTAGGACCACAGGTACGAGTGGAGTCCATGTGGCATTGTATCAGAAGATTGGCACCTTGGGGCTCGGAGTTTGGAGAGTCAGATGGTTGACATCGCAAGAAGCGATTTCCCGATAGGGAAATCCCCGATGAGTGAAAGCGTTGACCTTTGACCATCGGAGCTTGGGGTTCGGGGTTTTGTTTTGCACGAGATTGTGTAACGAGTTTCGCAATACCGCAAAACCTGATTTCTTGATAAGAGAAGGGAGGTCATGGCAGGAGTTACTGTGGGTAGTAAGAACTCCCGAGAGGAGTGGGAAGNTGTCGCTGAGGGCAGCATGTGTCAAGTGGTATCAGAGTGGGAGAAGAGTTCTCTTTGTTCTGGTAACAGAGAGAAGTGGATTACACCATGCCGCCAAGAAGAGAAAGGCAGTCACCTAATCGAGAAGACAAGGATGCGCGAAGAAGAGGTAGGCCGACAAGGAATCCGAAAATGGAGCGATAGATATGAGATCTCAGGGTGAGACTCGAAGATATGGAGAACACCCAAAGGCGCGGAGTTGGTGCTGGAGAGTTTAGTGATTCCGAGGTGGAAGAGGAAGCTAGACAGGATGTAGAAGAGGTCTCAGCAGAGAATGCTTCAACCGAACGGTTGATTAGAGCCATCTCCAGAATGAGCTCAAAGACTAAGATGGCCATTCCCATCTATGAAGGGAGTCTAAATGCAAAAGAGTTGTTGGATTGGATCCGAGCACTTGACACCTACTTCGATTATGAGGATATCAAAGAGGACAAGAAGGTAAGGCATGTTGTTACTAAATTGAAAGGACATGCAGCCTTATGGTGGGATGAGTTGCAGGTTGATAGGCGCTGTAAAGGAAAACAAAAGATTAAGAGTTGGGACAGGATGATCGCTAAGATGAAAGAGAAATTCATCCCGAGAGATTACCAAATCACTCTGTTCAGGAGGATGCATAACCTAAGACAGAAGATGATGATGGTGAAGGAGTACACCGAAGAGTTTTATAGACTCAACATCAGAGTTGGTCATCGGGAGAGTGATGACGATAAGGTGGCGAGGTATCTAAATGGTTTAAGATATGACATTCAGGATGAATTGAGTATTGTCACCATTCGAACAGTTGAGGATGTGTACCAGATGGCTCTGAAGGACAAAGAGAAACTGAGCCGAAAGCAGGTACTGCAAGGGCGAGGTAGAAGTCAGCCCAGAGGCAAGGCAATTGCCTAGGAAAGAATTCAAAATCCCAAGGAGGACTGGAAGAGACCTCAGGGTAAGGCTGAGAGGGGTGGAACCTCACAGCAGAGGCAGCCCCAAATTGAACAGAGGAAGCAATATGCTGAGCCGAGGAGGTATCATACTGAGCAGGGTGGTGGATATGCTAATGCCAACACAATTCCTCGTACCCGAGGTAGAGGAAGAGGCCGAGGTGGAGTCATCACATGTTTTACATGTGGAAAGGATGGAAACAAAGTTGTTGACTATCCAGATAGAAAAATGGATAGAAGTGAAGCTCACATCACTGAGGCGCAGAGGAGTGATGCTGAGAACGAAGATGCAGATAGCAGAAGATCGCTTGGGATGCATAAAATTCTTTTGACACCCAAGAAAGAGGTGGAGAGCTCAGTGCAGAGGAGCAGACTGTTCAGAACGGCTTGCACAGCCAAGGATAGGAAATGCAAGGTCATAGTTGACAGTGGGAGCACCTATAATCTCGTTTCAACCGAGATGGTGGAAAAGTTGGAGCTAGAAACAACTAAGCACCCAAGTCCATATAAAGTCTCATGGTTACAGAAAGGACACCGGGTAAGTGTCACTAAACAATGCTTAGTTAAATTAAAGATTGGGAATTACCATGATGAGATTCTGTGTGATGTTATTCCCATGGACGTATGTCATATATTGCTGGGTAGACCATGGCAATATGACAGAAATGTGGTTCATGATGGGAGGATGAACACATACACCTTAGAGAAGGATGGGAGAACACATAGATTACTTCCGATAAAAGATAAATAAGTGAAGCCAGAAGTAAACAACACAATACTTCTCATGAGTGGGAAGGAACTTCTCACAGAGATGGAGAAGAACGAAGATCCACAATTCTTTGTTGTCAGGAAACCGAGAATTGTCCTGACAAGCAGAAGAGTGGACGACTTGCCAGACAAGATTCAGGAACTGCTGGGAGAGTTCACTGATATCATCGTGGACAAACTACCTCGTTCGTTGCCACCGATGAGGAGTGTGAGTCACCACATTGACCTCATACCTAGAGAAAGTTTTCCGAATAAGGTAGCGTACAGGTTGACACCTCAGGAGAATGAGGAGGTCAAAAGGAAGGTACAGGATCTGCTGGATAAAGCACTTGTCAGGGAAAGTCTTAGTCCATGTGTTGTTCCGACAGTACTGAGTCCGAACAAGGATGGAGGCTGGAGGATGTGTACAGACTCCAGAGCGATAAATAAAATCACCATCAGGTACAGATTTCCATTGTCGAGGATGGATGATCTGATGGATTCCCTGAGTGGGGAGAATTATTTTTCGAATATTGATCTCAAGAGCGGATATCACCAGATCCGGATGAGAGAGGGAGATGAATGGAAAACAACATTCAAGACGAACGAAGGTTTGTATGAATGGCTGGTCATGCCATTTGGATTGACAAACGCACCGAGCACATTTATGAGGCTGATGAATGAAGTCCTGCGGGAATTCATCGGTAAGTTTGTAGTCGTATATCTGGACGACATATTGATTTTCAGCAAGACCAAGGCTGAACATTTGAAGCACTTAGCCATTGTGAGGAAAAGACTACAGCAGGAGAAGTTGCTGATCAATTTGAAGAAGTGCTCGTTTTTGCAGACATAACTCATTTATTTGGGTTTTGTAATCTCGGCGAATGAATTGAAGATGGATCCTGAGAAGGTGGAAGTGATCAGGAATTGGCCATCACCGAGGAACGTTTCTGAGGTAAGGAGATTTCATGGACTGGCTAGTTTCTACCGGAAATTCATTTGGAATTTTAGTGGAATTAGCGCCGCAATGATGGACACAGTGAAGAAGCGGCATAAATTTTTTCACTGGACAACAGAGGCTGAAAGGAGCTTCAATATGTTGAAGCGAAATATAACAGAGCAACCAGTGCTAGTGTTTCTGGACTTCAAGAAGAAATTTCAAGTGAAATGTGATGCCAGTGGGTATGTTGTAGGAGGGGTCTTGAGTCAGGATGATAGACATGTAGCATATTTCAGCGAGAAGCTTGATGATGCAAAGCTGAAATACTCCACGTATGATAAAGAGTTCTATGCCATTATACATGCATTGAAGAAGTGGAGGCATTACTTGATACCCAAGGAGTTCATTTTATACAGCGATAATCATGCATTGCAGTTTGTAAGTCAACAGGAGAAGTTGAACCAAAAGCATGCAAAATGGGTAGAGTACATGCAAAATTTCACATTTGTGATAAAACACATTTCCGGAACTGCTAACAAAGTGGCTGATGCTTTGAGTAGGAAATGTTTGTTGCTGCAGGAGTTCAAAGTCAAAACATTGTGTTTTGAAAATCTGAAGGACATGTATGCAGGTGATGCAGACTTCAGAGAAGCATACGAAGCAACTGAGAATCTAGTTCTCAGAGATCGGAGCCCATGGATAGACTACCTGATCCAGGATGGATTGTTGTTTAAAGGCAATCAAGTGTGCATTCCGAATTTCTCTATGAGGGAGAATTTGGTAAAAGAAAAACACAACGGAGGCTTAGCAGGTCATTTTGGACGTGATAAGACATTGGGAAAGCTGAGTGAATCATATTATTGGCCTGGGATGCACACTGATGTCAAACGATTTGTTGATAGATGCAGGATATGTCAACATTTGAAGGGCCAAAAGCAGAATGCTGGGTTTTATCAGCCATTACCCGTACCCGAAAGGCCATGGGAAGCCATTAGCATGGATTTTGTGTTGGGTTTGCCGAGGATGCAAAGAGGAGTTGATTCCATCTTTGTGGTGGTGGACAGGTTTTAAAAAATGGCACATTTCATACCGTGTCAGAAGACCAGCGATGCGACCCACATCGCAAACTTCTTTTTCAAAGAGATTGTGCGATTGCATGGATTTTCGAGGAGCATAGTCTCGGACAGGGATACGAAGTTCATAGGTCATTTTTGGAGGATGCTATGGAAGAATCTGGGAACTAATTTGGAATTTAGTTCAGCTTATCATCCGCAGACGGATGGCCAAACAGAGGTGGTGAATAGAAGTCTGGGGAATTTATTGAGAAGCTTGGTGACAGAGAACCATAGCAGTTGGGACCAGATATTACCACAGGAAGAATTCGCGTACAATGACTCTGTGAATCGGAGTACAGGAAGAAGTCCATTCCAGATTTTGTATGGGACAGAGCCAAGGGGATTTTCTAAGCTCAGGGAGTCAGGACAGGCTAAAACTAGCAGCGCTCCTGCTAAAGAATTCACTGAAGCAATGGAGGAACTTCACACGCAGGTGAAGCAGCGACTGCAGAAATCAAATCAAGAGTATAAGCACAGAGCGGATCAACGGAAGAGACAACTTCAGTTTGAAGTTGGGGATATGGTTCTGGCGCACTTGAGGAAGGAAAGGTTCCCGAGGGGAACATATAACAAGCTCAAGATGAAGAAAATTGGGCCATGCAAAGTCCTGAAGAAATTCGAGGAAAATGCATATGAGATTGAGTTGCCAGAGGGCATCGGGATATCTTTGATTTTCAATATTTCGGATTTATACCCATACAGGGCTAGAGAAGCAGACATTGGAATTGAGGAACTAGTGGTTTAGTGGCATAAACAATTGCTAGTTGCACAGAAGCCTCAGATGGAGTGCATACTAGATAAAAGAATAGGCAGGAAGACCAGGCGGAAGAAGTGTTTTGAATACTTGGTGAAATGGAAGAATCACCCAGTGGAGGATGTCAGCTGGGAGACAGAAGTAGTGATACAAAAGCATGGGCAGACTATGCAGGAGCTCATGGACAGGAGCCCATGAAATCTTTCGAGCCGAGGAGTATGATGCAGGAGCATCGCTCACTCATCAACCGAGCTAACACACCAAGTAGGAAAGACAGTTGGACAACGCCTTCACAAAGTTTTGAAACACCTTGATATTTGTTGCGCCAAGCATTAATGAGTAATGTAATGAAGCGCACTTGTATTGTATTGTAGATAGGAAGGCATTTATTAGTTTTAATGCTGTTAGGTAGGAACTAATTGTAGATTTGATAGTTGTAGAATTTGAGAGGGAAAACGGAATATAGGCACCCTCCTTTGTATCATTGTATTATTATCAAGCATTCAGGAGAGAAGAGTAGAACAAAGAACTTGTGGAGAACACCCATGTACAGATTGAATTAATAGAAGAGATTCTTTGATTCAACTTCATGGTTTGTGTTGTTTCTCTGTGTTGATTTTATGCTCATGGATGTTTTCTTTCTGTCATGCATTTGCTTTGATATGCTGTGTATGTGATTTCATAGTTGATTTGAAATCTGAGAGAAAGAGGAGAATGAGTTTCAATTGTTTCTTTGTCTGAGACAGGAGATTCCTGCATAGAGTGCAGTTGAATCCATCCGCATAGAGTGCGTCGATGAGGCTAGACAGTTAAACTCTTATTCTCATCTGCCCAGAAGTTGAATTGGGTTATTAGAACCGTCCAGGTGAAGTGCAAGTCAGATTGGAAGTCTCAGTGACGAGTCTGAGCATAGGTTGACAGAGACTACTATTGTTGGAAGCTCACAGAGTCCAGAAGTCCCAACACTTGGAGAGTGATTGGACGCCGAGCACAAGGAGTGCGCCAACCTTCAATTGAAGGAGTGGGAGAAATTAAGCTCAGGAGAGATAGTTCTATTGTGAACACTGTAGGAATAGACCCAGGAGGGGTTCGAATAGAAACGACATTTTGGAGCAGGAGGAATCTCTAAGGTTGAGAATTGACAGACAGGGTTCGTAGGCGAGGCTCGCAAAATCCCGCTGATCGTTGGATCGTGGGGAAGCTGTGGAGAAGTTAACCCGTAGGCGCAGGAAGGTTCAAAGCCCATCGGGGTTCGGCATTCGGCGTTTGACGAGGTGAGGTGCAGACTCATTGAAATTGCGAGTCACGATTTCCTGAATTATTCGGAACCGCTAATTGCAATAGGGACAGGTGGCATCAGATCTCGAGAAGTCAGGGTTCGGCGTTCGAAATTTCTCACCGCAAGAAATTTCGACCGGTGAAGTCATGATCCCGTGATTCCCGATCGCACGAGAGAAGAAGTGACATGACAATGTAGGACCACAGGTACGAGTGGATTCCAGGTGGCATTGTATCGGAAGATCGACACCTCGGGGCTCAGAGTTTGGAGAGTCAGATGGTTGACATCGCAAGCAGTGATTTCCCGATAGGGAAATCCCCGACGAGTGAAAGTGTTGACCTTTGATCATCGGAGCTCAGGGTTTGGGGTTTTGTTTTGCACAAGATTGTGTAATGAGTTTCGCGATACCGCGAAACCCGATTTCTCGATAAGCGAAGGGAGGTCATTGCAGGAGTTACTGTGGTTTGTAAGAACTCCCGAGAGGAGTGGGAAGAGCCTTTGACTCTTTGGGCCTATAAAAAAGAAGGTCCTGGTGAGAGCCGGTTGCTGCCAAGGGCAGCGTGCGTCAGTTGTTTTGGATTAAGGTTGGGAGGAACAATGACCTTCAGATTGTTGTTGCCTCCATCTCTTCAGTTGCGAATTTATACATGTCCCGATTTTTATATATTTGCAATTTTTCTAGTAGGAATGTTGAAATAGAAAACATAGAACTATGAGTCAAATATAGACAATAAGAATTTAGTTGTGTGCTTTATATATCATTTATGTTTATATGCAAATAGATAGTGTTTCTTCTTTCAATTNGGTTGGTTCAATCCAGAGATGAATGCCTTCAATGCCTCACACGAATCCCCTAGGGATATGCATCTTTGACTTATCTCTACCTCTAGACAAGCTATATCCAAGGATCCCAATGTGATTGGGAGGCAAGGCTACATGATGATCTCTTGGCAATTGACTGACAAGGGGCCCTCAAATCCCACCTATGCTTGTGTGAGCAGTCTTCATGCATGAAATGATGTGCATTATGGGGTAACTTTGCATTATGGGGTAACTTCGGGGATAATAAAATATCTAATTCTAACAGGAGATCATCAAAATAGTCTACGAGTGGATCGTTGTAATATCTCAAACTTTTAAATTATTAAGATTTTATTTTATTTATGTAATAAATTATTGTTTGATTTGAGTTTGACCAAGGGTGGCTAATTTTTTTTTAAAGACATTTTAAATATTTATTTAATAAAAAGAAGGAAATAACAATTTGAAGGTAGTTGTTAAGAGTGATTTTTGTCCCACAAGGAGGAATGACAAGGGACATTTTATGAAAGACCAAGTGGCGAGAACTTGGATCAAACTCAAGTGATGCAAGGAGCATCTTCCCAAAAAATATGGTCAAAATCAAGTGAGTTAGAGTTGAGAAAGTGGCTCATTAATGACCAAAAATTCTTAGGAAAGTGAATAAAAAGACTTCGCATGAATTGAGTAGGAGGCTCTCATGACTGGGAAAGATAAGCTAGCATTGAGTTGTGTGTAATTAGAGAGGAAGTTTTGCAGGAATAAGAACTACAGTCTTCATCCTTATGATTCAAAGATCAAGCTCGAGGGTATTAAGAGAAAGTGCTTTTGGTTGTTGATGCAGGAGCATCGCTCACTCATCAAGTGAGCCATCACACCAAGAAGAAAAGACAACTGGACAATGCCTTCACAAAGTTTTGAAACACCTTGATATTTGTTGCGCTAAGAATTAATGAGTAATGTAATGAAGCGCACTTGTATTGTATTGTAGATAGGAAGGCATTTATTAGTTTTAATGTTGTTAGCTAGGAATTAATTGTAGATTTGATAGTTGCATAATTTGAGAGGGAAAACGGAATATAGGCACCCTCCTTTGTATCATTGTGTTATTATCAAGCATTCAGGAGAGAAGAGAAGAACAAAGAACTTGTGGAGAACACCCATGTACATATTGAATTAATAGAAGAGAGTCTTTGATTCAACTTCATGGTTTGTGTTGTTTCTCTGTGTTGATTTTATGCTCATGGATGTTTGCTTTCTGTCATGCATTTGCTTTGATACACTGTGTATGTGATTTCATAGTTGATTTGAAATCTGAGAGAAAGAGGAGAATGAGTTTCAATTGTTTCTTTGTCTGAGCCAGGAGATTCCTGCATAGAGTGCAGTTCAATCCATCCACATAGAGTGCGTCGATGAGGCTAGACAGTTAAACTCTTGTTCTCATCTTCCCAGAAGTTGAATTGGGTTATTAGAACCGTGCAGGTGAAGTGCAGGTCGGATTGGAAGTCTCAGTGACGAGTCTGAGCATAGGTTGACAGAGACTACTATTGCTGGAAGCTCACAAAGTCCAGAAGTCCCAACACTTGGAGAGTGATTGGACGCCGAGCGCAAGGAGTGCGCCAACCTTCAGTTGAAGGAGTGGGAGAAATTAAGCTCAGGAGAGATAGTTCCGTTGTGAACACTGTAGGAATAGAACCAGGAGGGGTTCGAATAGAAACAACATTTTGGAGCAGGAGGAATCTCTAAGGTTGAGAATTGACAGACAGGGTTCGTAGGCGAGGCTCGCGAAATCCCGCTGATCGTTGGATCATGGGGAAGCTGTGGGGAAGTTAACCCATAGGCATAGGAAGGTTCAAAACCCATCGGGGTTCGGCATTCAGCATTTGACGAGGTGAGGCGCAGACTCGTTGAAATCACGAGTCGCGATTTACCGAATTATTCGAAACCGTTGATTGCAACAAGGACATGTGGCATCAGATCTCGAGCAGTCAGGGTTTGGCATTCAAAATTTATCACCACAAGAAATTCCGACTAGTGAAGTCATGATCCCGCGATTCCCGATCGCACGAGAGAAGAAGTGACGTGGAAGTGTAGGACCACAAGTACGAGTGGAGTCCAGGTGGCATTGTATCGGAAGATCGACACCTTGGGGCTCGGAGTTTGGAGAGTCAGATGGTTGACATCACAAGAAGTGATTTCCCGATAGGGAAATCCCCGATGAGTGAAAGCGTTGACCTTTGACCATCGGAGCTCGGGGTTCGGGGTTTTGTTTTGCACAAGATTGTGTAACGAGTTTCGCGATACCGCAAAACACGATTTCTCGATAAGCGAAGGGAGGTCGTGGCAGGAGTTACTGTGGGTAGTAAGAACTCCCAAGAGGAGTGGGAAGAGCCTTTGATTCTTTGGGCCTGTGAGAAAGAAGATCCTGGTGAGAGCGGGTTGCCGCCGAGGGCAGCGTGCGTCAAGTGGTATCAGAGCGGGAGAAGGGTTCTCTTTGTTCCGGTAACAGAGAGAAGCAGATTACACCATGCCGCCGAGAAGAGAAAGTCAGTCACCTAATCGAGAAGACAAGGATGCGCGAAGAAGAGGTAGGCTGACAGGGAATCCAGAAATGGAGCGATAGATACGAGATCTCAGGGTGAGACTCGAAGATATGGAGACCACCCAAAGGCGCGGAGTTGGTGTTGGAGAGTTCAGTGATTCCGAGGTGGAAGAGGAAGCTAGACACGATGTAGAAGAGGTCTCGACAGAGGATGCTTCAACCGAACAGTTGATTAGAGCCATCTCCAGAATGAGCTCAAAGACTAAGATGGCCATTCCCGTCTATGAAGGGAGTCTAAATGCAGAAGAGTTGCTGGATTGGATCCAAGCACTTGACACCTACTTCGATTATGAGGATATCG
Organism: Picea sitchensis; assembly: GCA_010110895.2. Classification (NCBI taxonomy): domain Eukaryota; kingdom Viridiplantae; phylum Streptophyta; class Pinopsida; order Pinales; family Pinaceae; genus Picea; species Picea sitchensis. Next base: position 12,326 of record SNQJ01S0184701.1, read on the forward strand.
AAGAGGACAAGAAGGTAAGGCATGTTGTTACTAAATTGAAAGGACATGCAGCCTTATGGTGGGATGAGTTGCAGGCTGATAGGTGCTGCAAAGGAAAACAAAAGATTAAGAGCTGGGACAGGATGATCGCTAAGATGAAAGAGAAATTCATCCCGAGAGATTACCAGATCACTCTGTTTAGGAGGATGCATAACCTGAGACAGAAGATGATGATGGTGAAGGAGTACACCGAAGAGTTTTATAGACTCAACATCAGAGTTGGTCATCGAGAGAGTGATGACGATAAGGTGGCAAGGTACCTAAATGGTTTAAGATATGACATTCAGGATGAATTGAGTATGGTCACCATCCGAACAGTTGAGAATGTGTACCAGATGGCTCTGAAGGCCGAAGAGAAGCTGAGCCGAAAGCAGGGATAGCGAGGGCGAGGCAGAAGTCAGCCTAGAGGCAAGGCAATTGCCCAGGAAAGAATTCAGAAGCCCAAGGAGGACTGGAAGAGACCTCAGGGTAAGGCTGAAAGGGGTGGAACCTCATAGCAGAGGCAACCCCAAACTGAACAGAGGCAGCAATATTCTAAGCCGAGGAGGTAGCATACCGAGCAGGGTGGTGGATATGCTGATGCCAACACAATTCCTCGTACCCGAGGTAGAGGAAGAGGCCGAGGTGGAGTCATCACATGTTTTACATGTGGAAAGGATGGAAACAAAGTTGTTGACTATCCAGATAGAAAAATAGACAGAAGTGAAGCTCACATCACTGAGGCGCAGAGGAGTGACGCTGAGAACGAAGATGCAGACAATAGAAGATCGCTTGGGATGCATAAAATTCTTTTGACACCCAAGAAAGAGGTGGAGAGCTCAGTGCAGAGGAGCAGACTGTTCAGAACGGGTTGCACAACCAAGGATAGGAAATGCAAGGTCATAGTTGACAGTGGGAGCACCGATAATCTCGTTTCAACTGAGATGGTGGAAAAGTTGGAGCTGGAAACAACTAAGCACCTGAGTCCATATAAAGTCTCATGGTTACAGAAAGGACACCGGGTAAGTTTCACTAAACAATGCTTAGTTAAATTAAAGATTGGGAATTACCATGATGAGATTCTGTGCGATGTTATTCCCATGGACGTATGTCATATATTGCTGGGTAGACCATGGAAGTATGACAGAAATATGGTTCATGACGGGAGGATGAACACATACACCTTAGAGAAGGATGGGAGAACACATAGATTACTTACGATAAAAGATAAAGAAGTGAAGCCAGAAGTAAAAAACACAATACTTCTGATGAGTGGGAAGGAACTTCTCACAGAGATGGAGAAGAATGAAGATCCAAAATTCTTTGTTGTCAGGAAACTCAGAATTGTCCTGACAAGCACAAGAGTGGACGACTTGCCAGACGAGATTCGGGAACTGCTGGGAGAGTTCTATGATATGATCATGGACAAAATACCTCGTTCATTGCCACCGATGAGGAGTGTGAGTCACCACATTGACCTCATACCTAGAGAAAGTTTGTCGAATAAGGTAGCGTACAGGTTGACACCTCAGGAGAATGAGGAGGTCAAAAGGCAGGTACAGGATCTGTTGGATAAAGCACTGGTCAGGGAAAGTCTTAGTCCATGTGTTGTTCCGACAGTACTGAGTCCGAACAAGGATGGAGGCTGGAGGATGTGTACAGACTCTAGAGTGATAAATAAAATCACCATCAGGTACAGATTTCCATTGTCGAGGATGGATGATCCGATGGATTGCCTGAGTGGGGAAAATTATTTTTCGAAGATTGATCTCAAGAGCGGATATCACCAAGTCCGGATGAGAGAGGGAGATGAATGGAAAACAACATTCAAAACGAACGAAGGTTTGTATGAATGGATTGACAAACGCACCGAGCACATTTATGAGGCTGATGAATGAAGTCCCGCGGGAATTCATCGGTAAGTTTGTAGTCGTATATCTGGACGACATATTGATTTTCAGCAAGACCAAGGCTGAAAATTTGAAGCACTTAGCCATTGTGATGAAAAGACTACAGCAGGAGAAGCTGCTGATCAATTTGAAGAAGTGCTCGTTTTTGCAGACATAACTCATTTATTTGGGTTTTGTAATCTCGGCGAATGAATTGAAGATGGATCCTGAGAAGGTGGAAGTGATCAGGAATTGGCCATCGCCGAGGAACGTTTCTGAGGTAAGGAGCTTTCATGGACTGGCTAGTTTCTACCGGAAATTCATTCGGAATTTTAGTGGAATTAGCGCCGCAATGATGGACACAGTGAAGAAGCGGCATAAATTTTTTCACTGGACAACAGAGGCTGAAAGGAGCTTCAATCTGTTGAAGTGAAAGATAACAGAGCAACTAGTGCTAGTGTTGCTGGACTTCAAGAAGAAATTTCAAGTGAAATGTGATGCTAGTGGGTATGTTGTAGGAGGGGTCTTGAGTCAGGATGACAGACCTGTAGCATATTTCAGCGAGAAGCTTGATGATGCAAAGCTGAAATACTCCACGTATGATAAAGAGTTTTATGCCATTATACATGCATTGAAGAAGTGGAGGCATTACTTGATACTCAAGGAGTTCATTTTATACAGCGATAATCATGCATTGCAGTTTGTAAGTCAACAGGAGAAGTTGAACCAAAATCATGCAAAATGGGTAGAGTACATGCAAAATTTCACATTTGAGATAAAACACATTTCTGGAACTGCTAACAAAGTGGTTGATGCTTTGAGCAGGAAATGTTTGTTGCTGCAGGAGTTCAAAGTCAAAACATTGGGTTTTGAAAATATGAAGGACATGTATGTAGGTGATGCAGACTTCAGAGAAGCATACGAAGCAGCCGAGAATCTAGTTCTCAGAGATCGGAGCCCATGGATAAACTACCTGATCTAGGATGGATTGATGTTTAAAGGCAATCAACTGTGCATTCCGAATTGCTCTATGAGGGAGACTTTGGTAAAAGAAAAACATAATGGAGACTTAGCAGGTCATTTTGGACGTGATAAGACATTCGCAAAGCTGAGTGAATCATATTATTGGCCTGGGATTCACACTGATGTCAAACGATTTGTTGATAGATGCAGGATATGTCAACATTCGAAGGGCCAAAAGCAGAATGATGGGTTATATCAGCCATTACTCGTACCCGAAAGGCCATGGGAAGCCATTAGCATGGATTTTGTGTTGGGTTTGTCGAGGACGCAAAGAGGAGTTGATTCCATCTTTGTGGTGGTGGACATGTTTTCAAAAATGGCACATTTCATACCGTGTCAGAAGACCAGCGATGCAACCCACATCGCAAACTTGTTTTTCAAAGAGATTGTGCGATTGCATGGATTGCCGAGGAGCATAGTCTCAGACAGGGATACGAAGTTCATAGGTCATTTTTGGAGGACGCTATGGAAGAAGCTGGGAACTAATTTGGAATTTAGTTCGGCTTATCATCCGCAGACGGATGGCCAAACAGAGGTGGTGAATAGAAGTCTGGGGAATTTATTGAGAAGCTTGGTGATAGAGAACCATAGCAGTTGGGACCAGATATTACCACAGGCAGAATTCGCGTACAATGACTCTATGAATCGGAGTACAGGAAGAAGCCCATTCCATATTTTGTATGGGACACAGCCAAGGATATTTTCTAAGCTCAGGGAGTCAGGACAGGATGAAACTAGTAGCGCTCTTGCTGAAGAATTCACTGAAGCAATGGAGGAACTTCACATGTAGGTGAAGCAGCGACTGCAGAAATCAAATCAAGAGTATAAGCGTAGAGCGGATCAATGCAAGAGACAACTTCAGTTTGAAGTTGGGGATATGGTTCTGGCGCACTTGAGGAAGGAAAGGTTCCTGAGGGGAACATATAACAAGCTCAAGATGAAGAAAATTGGGCCATCCAAAGTCCTGAAGAAATTCGAGGAAAATGCATATGAGATTGAGTTGCCAGAGGGCATCGGGATATCTTTGATTTTCAATATTTCGGATTTATACCCATACAGGGCTAGAGAAGCAGAAACTGGAACTGAGGAACCAGTGGTTCAGTGGCATAAAAAATTGCCAGTTGCACAGAAGCCTCAGATGGAGTGCATACTAGATAAAAGAATAGGCAGGAAGACCAGGAGGAAGCAGTATTTTGAATGCTTGGTGAAATGGAAGAATCACCCAGTGGAGGATGTCAGCTGGGAGACAGAAGTAGTGATACAAAATCATGGGTAGACTATGCAGGAGCTCATGGATAGGAGCCCATGAAATCTTTCGAGCCGAGGAGTATGATGCAGGAGCATCGCTCACTCATCAAGTGAGCTAGCACACCAAGTAGGAAAGACAGCTGGACAACGCCTTCACAAAGTTTTGAAACACCTTGATATTTGTTGCGCCAAGCATTAATGAGTAATGTAATGAAGCACACTTGTATTGTATTGTAGATAGGAAGGCATTTATTAGTTTTAATGCTGTTAGGTAGGAATTAATTGTAGATTTGATAGTTGTAGAATTTGAGAGGGAAAACGGAATATAGGCACCCTCCTTTGTATCATTGTATTATTATCAAGCATTCATGAGAGAAGAGCAGAACAGAGAACTTGTGGAGAACACCCATGTACAGATTGAATTAATAGAAGAGATTCTTTGATTCAGCTTCATGGTTTATGTTGTTTCTCTGTGTTTATTTTATGCTCATGGATGTTTTCTTTCTGTCATGCATTTGCTTTGATATGCTGTGTATGTGATTTCATAGTTGATTTGAAATCTGAGAGAAAGAGGAGAATGAGTTTCAATTGTTTCTTTGTCTGAGCCAGGAGATTCCTGCATAGAGTGCAGTTGAATCCATCCGTATAGAGTGCGTCGATGAGGCTAGACAGTTAAACTCTTGTTCTCATCTGCCCAGAAGTTGAATTGGGTTATTAGAACCGTCCAGGTGAAGTGCAAGTCGGATTGGAAGTCTCAGTGACGAGTCTGAGCATAGGTTGACAGAGACTACTATTACTGGAAGCTCACAGAGTCCAGAAGTGCCAACACTTGGAGAGTGTTTGGACGCCGAGCACAAGGAGTGCGCCAACCTTCAATTGAAGAAGTGGGAGAAATTAAGCTCAGGAGAGATAGTTCTATTGTGAACACTGTAGGAATAGACCTAGGAGGGTTTCAAACAGAAACGACGTTTTGGAGCAGGAGGAATCTCTAAGGTTGAGAATTGACAGACAGGGCTAGTAGGTGAGGCTCGCGAAATCCCGCTGATCGTTGGATCATGGGGAAGTTGTGGGGAAGTTAACCCGTAGGCGCAGGAAGGTTCAAAGCCCATCGGGGTTCGACATTCAACGTTTGACGAGGTGAGGCGCAGACTCATTGAAATTGTGAGTCATGATTTCCCGAATTATTCGGAACCGCTAATTGCAACAGGGACAGGTGGCATCAGATCCTGAGAAGTCGGGGTTCGACGTTCGAAATTTTTCGCCGCAAGAAATTTCGACCGGTGAAGTCATGATCTCGCGATTCCCGATCGCACGAGAGAAGAAGTGATGTGGCAGTGTAGGACCACAGGTACGAGTGGAGTCCAGGTGGCATTGTATTGGAAGATCGACACCTCGGGGCTCAGAGTTTGGAGAGTCAGATGGTTGACATCGCAAGCAGCGATTTCCCGATAGGGAAATCCCCGACGAGTGAAAGTTTTGACCTTTGACCATCGGAGCTCGGGGTTCGGGGTTTTGTTTTGCACAAGATTGTGTAACGAGTTTCGCGATACCGCGAAACCCGATTTCCCGATAAGGGAAGGGAGGTCGTGGCAGGAGTTACTGTGGTTAGTAAGAACTCCCGAGAGGAGTGGGAAGAGCCTTTGACTCTTTGGGCCTATGAAAAAGAAGGTCCTGGTGAGAGACGGTTGCCGCCGAGGGCAGCGTGTGTCAGTTTTTCTGGATTAAGGTTGGGAGGAACAATGACCTTCATATTGTTGTTGCCTCCATCTCTTCAGTTGCGAATTTATACATGTACCGATTTCTATATATTTGCAATTTTTCTAGTAGGAATGTTGAAATAGAAAACATAGAACTATGAGTCAAATATAGACAATAAGAATTTAGTTGTGTGCTTTATATATCATTTATGTTTATATGCAAATAGATAGTGTTTCTTCTTTCAATTCTCAATAGGTTTATATATCATATAAAGTGTTGGATTGTCTGCTAACAATGTACACCATTTTTTCTACAAATTAAGAATTTTACATATAATTTTAAGATTCGACTATCGATGAACACTCCACAATCAATGTCCAGCATATAGTATAACATAATACATATACTTTTTTTAGATGCTTCAAAAAGAAAAGTATATATCCTTCAACAAGGAAAGTATATATGTAAAAATAAATTGTATTTAATGAAAATTTTCTTTATTTTATTCTTTGCAGTTTGTATGTTATATTCCAATTGCATAAGCAATGAACTCTCACATCCATATATATTTATTTATTTATTGTATTTTGTGGAGGGGTTGAGAGTGAGAGTCATTTGTGGAGAAT
>SNQJ01S0184702.1:0-18827 GCA_010110895.2 Picea sitchensis
GTGTCCCAATGTTCAAGGAAATGGTTTCACCCACTTTCCTTTTTGACTCCTCTTCTTTATGCGTTTCTTTGTTTCCTACATCACTTGATGAAAATGACCTTTCTAGAGGAGTCAAGCCCTTCAAAATTTTGTTGTTTTCCATGGATATAATGTCCTTGGGCTTATAAGGTTCATTTTGTATGAAAGCATAGATGCTTTCATCACTAGGGAAGACCTGCCATGAATCTACATTGTCAGGGATATGAGGATGATACAAATATTTAAAAGTGCAATCAGGTCTTTGTGGCAGAAGTTGCTGAGTAGGAGAAGCTGCAAAAACAACTTACCTATCGGCCATTGAATTCAATTCCCTTTTAACGTGAGTGATGTTAAATGACAGTAAGTTTGAGATAAGCGCCAAAATAATTTGGGTGTAGCGTTTCATTAACTTGTTGCTAGGAGAATATATCTTACGTGTAAGGTTTACAACAAGTTAAGAGTCCCAAAAAACTGTAAGGTGACCACATCCTAAATTATAGACATTTTCAATGCCTAGCAGTAATGATTCAAATTCAGTGACGTTGTTTGTACAAGAAAATTCTAACCTATAGGAAAAGTTTTGAATTTTACCTACAAGATAATACAAGATAATTCCATCTCCATTACCTTCGTTGGAGAATGAACCATCAAAGTTCATATACCACATCCCATCCTCTAGGTCAATTTGTTCCAAGGTAGTGTTGTCCTCATCGACAAAGATGGAATACACTCCTAAGTCCTCCTCGATATAATTTACATTAGGCTATGGGATTCTTTCTATATAAGATGAATTTCTTCCCTCCCTTAGGACAATCATGTTCTTCCCATTTCGAGGAATGAATAAGTGTTTCTCGTTGAGTGAGAGGTACCCACCTATCAAAGCTTGTCAATATCTTCCTACGATAATTGTATAATTACTCATTGGCATGTCAGTTACCTGAATATTAAGGGTGGTCCTTATTTCAATATGAACACACAAAACCAAAGTCACGTCCTTGATCTCACCTATGGTCGATTGTTGTAAACTATTATAAGAGAGCATGCTTCTGGAATTTTCATTCGTACAAGACAAGACTAGCTCTTCCATAATAATTTACGACATCATGCTTGGGCCCGAACTGCCGTCAATCAGAAAAAAAGGGATATTTTGTCCATAATATTTACAGAAATGAAAAATGGATAATGTTTTACACGGTGTCTAAAAATATTTACATCTACTTTATTTAGTCTAGAGTCCTCTTCTTTTACCTCTTGAGAGAGATTGGCTATGGTGGAAGTTTTTCCTTCCATGTAATTTTTTAGATGCTTTTGTTGCTCAGGGATGACAACCATGTCCAGAAGAGTAGCATCAGCTTTGATACTAGCCAATTGGTTGAGAATATTTTATTTGGAAGAGGGAAGAGGAGAAAGGACTCCTTGACTATTGAAAGTCTTGGTAGCTTGTACAGTAGCAGCTGGTGAATATGAGATTGGGATAGAATAAGTACGAGGGAAATCATATTTTCCTTTTGAAGCACATGATTTATTCCTAGTGTTTATTATCATGAAATCCTATGGTTCTGTGAAATATAGAACAACAATGGTAGTTTCATGTCTTTTGCCAAATATTTTATCTCTGGCACTCTTCTTTACCTCACAAGTACTTTCCTCATGGCGTTCCTCGCAAAATTTACATCAATTGCGAGGCATGATGGATTTAGGATGAAATTTTATTTCATTAGGTTTCCTAAAGGATGGTGAAGAAGAATATGAGGCCCCAAGAGTAAGTTAAGGGACATTTCCTTTTCGCTCATAAACTATCATCCGGTTATTCATATCTTGTACAAGTTGTAAAAGGGTAGACATGTTCGTTTGTTTAATTGAGTCTCCTTTGAGAAGACATGTTCTCTCAAGTTGTTCTTCATACTCAAGAAAAGTATGAAGAGCAGAACCAATATTGTCAATAGCTTTTTCTTCAAGCCTATGACGGTAAGGGGAAGGTAGAGCATTATAGTAATGCATAAAAGCGACTTGGTTCTTGGGGCGAATAAGTTCGGGAATTTGATTATATAACTTGTTGAAACATAAGTTAAAAGACTTGATAGTCTCACCATCTTTATAGACAATGTTATTGTATTCCCATATTTGTTCGATCGGGCTCTTAGACTGCCCATATTTTGATTTGAACCAGTAAACCAACTCTTCCAAAGTGGAAAGAATCTTGGGAGGAAGATCAAAGAAATATGTCGATGCTTTCCATTCAAGGGAATTAAAAAATAAGCGCATACAAGTGTCATTGTCATTAGCTCCTAAATTGTGACAGGAATTAGAGAATGCCACCAAGTGTTCATTTGTAGTGAATGTGTTATTTCCAAAAAACCTAGGGAGATGATCTTTGAATTTAGGAAGTGGATGAGTAGTAGGTGCTAGGTTTAGAGGAGAGGATACATGCCACGGGGTAGTAGTAACATCTTCTTCAAATTGAAAGAGTCCATATCACTTGTCATCTATTTCTATGTGACGCAGACATGTCGACTACGTCCGCTCATAGGATCGTTCTGTCTAGTTCGTGAGCCGAAGCAGCTCTTTCAATTCCTTACTGGAATCTCTGTTAAAAACCTAATCCACAGGTCCTTCCTTTTCCCTCACGGCCCCAACACGACCATGAACAATTTCCCCACAGGAAATGTGATTTCGGGCTTCGGGGTTTCCTAATTCTTGATGTCATGAGAATCCCTGTTCTCTCGATTCCCGAAATGCCAAAACGACTTCAATAGAGTTTATCCCCCATGGCTATCTCCTGGTCCACATGACCTCCCCTTATATGACTACAGTATCTTTTAGGGTTTCGAGCTTTCAAATGATGAAATGCATGGACACTTTGTCCTCAAGATTCCTGATCCTCCGAATCCCGATTTCCCGAAATGGCTTCCCTTTCGGGATTTCCCCCGAAAGTCTAGATTATTGCCATGTGTCCCCTCAAGATGGACGATCCACATCCATTTCACGATTTTGCGAAATCAAATGTCGAAATGTCCCGACATCTTGTCCCTTTGATCCCCGAAGTTCCAAACTCTGAAATGTCGATGGCTCCTGATCTCTGCCACGTGTCCAAACCAATGGACGACTCAGACCTGATTTCGGGGTTTTCACCGTGGAGATTCTTGATCCCCTGTCCTCAGGACTTCCGATATCCCAATTTTTGAAATCCTGATGACAACTCTTTTGGGACTTCCTTCTCCCTGTTCACAAAGGATTTAAACCCCTCGCAACTCCTATCATATCCAAAGGTTGACAGGTATTTGGATCAAAATTCGACGGTCCAGATCTGTCCTCCTTGTGCGCTCCTCCTGTTGCTCCCTGGACATGAAACTCTCAACGGTCCAGATCCTTTGGGAAGATCCGACGACAACCATTTCTCCTCCCGAGATTTGGCGCTTTCTTTCGATGCTTGGAAGATTTATCCAAGACTAAAGGCCTTGACCTTTGCCTTCCCTCTGCGAGCTCCACAATTTCGAGTCCTTTCCTGCACGTATGAAAACATTGTCTCTCCTGAGCTTTATAGACTCTGAACTCCTCCAAAGAGTTCTTTGACCTCTGTGCTCCTTACAGCTATGGCTCCATGCGCTGAAAGCACTACTCCTTCTGAGCTTATCCTTCAAATCCTCAAGGGATTCCTTGACTTCTGCGCCTCTGCAGAGTCTTCACGCACACAAAGTGCTATCCGTCCTGAGCTTCTTTTCTCTCCCAGACTTATAAGGAAACAATTCCTTCTCCTTTCTCCTCCTTCTGGAGAATGTGATGCCCTCCTATCTATTCTTCTGCTCAAGCAACTTCTTGCTGAGTCTGCAGGGTGTTCAACAACCCTGTGAATGTCCATTTCCTTGGACTCTTCTTCAAATTCATAACTCAAAGAGTTATTTTCTCCTATGCCTATATGCACACTTACTCAATTCCCACCTGACAGAGTATCTTCTTACAGAACATCCAACAGTTATGTCCTCTCATGTGCACCTTTTGTACCTACTCAATGCCCTCCTGGCAGAGCTCTCATAATCCTTAGTGATTTTGGTTCTCCTGTCTGAACTCACAACAAAGTTCTTCTCAATGCATCACTATGCATGTGCTCAATGCCCACTTGGCAGATATTCATAGAACTCAAAGAGAGTTTCTGTCTGCAACTGTGTTCTTCTCCACAGCCTTGCCTCTTGAGGTATTCAACAACCTCAAAGGTCTTCCTCTAAATTGTTGATTTCAACTACTGTGCCCTCCTGGCATGTCTTTGTCTGACTCCACAGAGTTCAGAAATGCACCCTCTGTGCATGGCTATCATAACCCACAGCGTTTTGTCACACCTTCCTGGTGTGAAGCCTCAAAGACCTCTCAATCTTGAAGCCAAAACAACTTCTGCAAATGCATAAAATTAACATACATTCACAACACATAAAGAACACTCACAAACATTCATTCAACACATGAAATATGCAGGAAAAATTGTTGTTTATATTAAAATGGGAAATTCTTGTTTACAATGGTGTTCCTGAGCACGACATGTAACAAGGTATCGGCTCCTTCTCTTTTGCTCTCTACTCGCAGACTCTAACTCTTACCAACTCTCTCTCTCTCATTCTACTAACTCCTCCCTAAATGAGATCGAAATTGATCTTTTACATGAGGGGCTCTTCGAGCTCTTCCCTCCAATCTACCTACCCTATTCAATTACATTGAATGGGCTATCTAGTCCACAAATCAGATCTAGATCTCAGCCTTACAAGCATTAAGGCCTACCTACTCTAATGTCTGCACAAATGCATGGCTCCATGGCTCAACAACCTACAACATTAATTACATTCAAATTCAAAAACGAGGGTTGCACCTCTTTTCATCCTTGAATGCATGCGCTGACATGGATGACTGGCTGGCTAACTGACATGGAGAGTTTCTCCTGCATCATACTCCTCAGCTGCAAAATTCATGAGCTCCTGTTCATGAGCTTCCCATCTCAGTTTTGGAAACCCTCTTGGATCCCAAACAAATTTCTGGAGCTGTTCATCTGCTCCATCTCTCTGCTGCTGCTGCTACTACTTTTGCACTGTTGTTGCTACCTTTCTGCCCAACTTCTCCTTGCTGGCAGTCTCTGCTGACCGGATCATCAGCTCCTTGATCATGTCGATCACTTCATCCAGCTGCTCCTGTGGCTGGATTTGTTTATGCAGTTTCCCCAGCTGCATTTTCTTTCTGCAGATGGGCAGATCATCATGATCTCCCATGTCATCCTCATCTACTACCAACTTCACTTGTTGGATGTGCACACTCTGCACCCTCACCCTTCTCTCCAGGGCTTCAAACTATTCATACAGATCAACCAACCTAATGTTGTCTGCTTCTTCCTCTTCTTCTTCTGCAAACTCCTAGGTTGCAGTCTTTTCAGTCTCCTGGCTGAAAATATTGAGCCATTCCTCAGAATGCTCATCTTCTTCATCTTCTTGGGCAGTCTCAAATACCTTCTCCAATTATTTTTTGACAGTCTCAACTAGTTGCCTTTTTTCTGCTGTTGCCGCATCTACAACACATATTTCTTCCTCCCCTGAGCTAAGTGGTAAGGGTATTTCAATTCCCCCAATCATCATAATATTTCCCCAATATTCCTTCCCTGTCAACTTCTCTGGCTGATCCACATCCATGACTGAGCCCATCTTCTCTGTCAGCTCCTCAGGCTGATTTAAACTCACCTACTCATCCCTTCCCACCTGGCAATATGAGATTTCCCTGCTGCTTCCCTAGCAGACTATGAGATCAACCGATCCCATCTTCATCAGCACCCCTTGCTGAATTGAATTCACCTTTGAGTCCATGAGACCTTCAGACAATCTCGTATTCTTATCTCTACCCACCTGGCAATTTGAGATGCTTCCACTGCCCTCCTGGCAGTGTTCGAGATCCCGCAGCGACCTCATTTCGTTGCCCAACTGGCAATGCGAAATTCCTTGGCTGTCCTCCTGACAGTCTGTGAGATCTTCAGCTAATCTCAACTCCTTTCCCACCTGGCAATTTGGAATTTCCACTCCGCCCTCCTGGCAGTTCTTGAGATCTCCAGCTGATCCCATTTCATTCTCTTCACCGAGAATTCTCCCAGTCTCTGGTTCACATATCTGAACCATCTCCTCAGGTCCATCGAGGTTTTCAGCATGCCTCAACCATCCTTTTAACAGAATTAGTTGTCTTCTAGCCATCAACTCGTTGACTGGCCAATTTACCTTCGGCTTCCTCATGGGCCATTCATATACCCATCTTGACCTGGTATTCTGCTGCATCCGTAGTTCAAGATCTTCCATTCTTACCCTGATGTCGACAAGTTCTTTCCCCCTTCCGGCTGTGCTCATCATCTCTAGGATTTTCCTTCCAGCATATCTACGACCTTTAGTAGCCATGTTGTTGTCTCTGTCTACCCTCCTGGAAAATCTGTTTCTCACTCTTGCAAACCTGAGTGCTTCAGCCTCTTCCTACAGTCCTCCTGACTGTCTTCTCGATTGTTGCCTACCCGCAAACAATCACCACAGAGTCTTCAACAACCCTGTCTTCTTTTTCCTCCTCCCTCTGCTTGAAATATACAAACATAGTTCCCGCTCTGATACCACTTGACGTGTGTATGAGAGTGCTTTCCTTCTCTGGCTTCTGTTGCCTGAAATGTACAAGAAAGAATCAGGCTCTGATACCAAATTGACGCAGACACGCCGACTACGTCCGCTCACAGGATCGTTCTATCTAGTTCATGAGCCAAAGCGGCTATTTCGATTCCTTACCGAAATCTCTGTTAAAAATCTGATCCATAGGTCCTTCCTTTTCCCTCACAGCCCCAACACGACCATGAATAATTTCCCCACAGGAAATGTGATTTTGGGCTTTCAAATTCCGAAACACATGGACACTTTGTCCTCAGAATTCTCGATTCTCCGAATCCCGATTTCCCAAAATGGCTTCCCTTTTGGGATTTCCCCCGAAAGTCTAGATTATTGTCACGCATCCCCTCAAGATGGATGATCCACATCCATTTCGTGATTTTGTGAAATCAAATGCTGAAATGTCCCGGCGTCTTGTCCCTTTGATCCCCGAAGTTCTGAACTCTGAAATGCCGATGGCTCCTGATCTCCACCACATGTCTAAACCAATGGACGACTCAGACCTATTTTTAGGTTTTTCACCATGGAGATTCTCGATCCCCTGTCCTCAGGACTTCTGATATCCCGATTTTTGAAATCCTGATGACAACCCTTTCAGGACTTCCTTCTCCCTGTTCACGAAGGCTTTAAACCCCTCACATCTCCTGTCAGATCCAATGGCTGATAGGTATTTGGATCAAAATTCGACGGTCCATATCCATCCTCCTTGTGCGCTCCTCCTGCTGCTCCTTGGACGTAAAACTCTCAACGGTCCAGATCCTTTCAGCAGATCCGATGGTAGCCATTGCTCCTCCTGAGCTTTGGCACTTTCTTCCGATGCTTGGAAGATTTCTCCAAGACTAAAGGCCTTGACCTTTGCCTTCCCTATGCGAGCTCCACAATTTTGAGTCCTCACCTGCGTGTATGAAAATGTTGTCTCTCCTGAGCTTTATAGACTCTGAACTCCTCCAAAGAGTTCTTCGACCTCTATGCTCCTTACAACTATGGCTTCATGCGCTAAAAGCACTACTCCTTATGAGCTTATCCTTCGAATCCTTAAGGGATTCCTTGACTTCTGTGCCTCTGTAGAGTCTTCACGCACACAAAGTGCTATCCGTCCTGAGCTTCTCTTCTCCCCCAGACTTCTAAGAAACAATTCCCTCTCCTTTCTCCTCCTTCTGGAGAATGTGATGCCCTCCTGGCTATTCTTCTGCTCAAGCAACCTCTTGCTGAGTCTGCAGGGTGTTCAACAACCCTGTGAAGGTCCCTTTCTTTGGACTCTTCTTCAAATTCATAACTCAAAGAGTTATTTTCTCCTGTGCCTATATGCACACCTACTCAATGCCCACCTGACAGAGTATATTCTTACAGAACGTCCAACAATTCTATCCTCTCCTATTCACCTTTTGTACCTGCTCAATGCCCTCCTGGCAGAGCTCTCAGAATCCTTAGTGATTCTGGTTCTCCTGTCTGAACTCACAACAAAGTTCTTCTCAATGCATCACTATGCATGTGCTCAATTCCCACTTGGAAGAGCTTCATAGAACTCAAAGAGAGTTTCTATCTGCATCTGTGTTCTTCTCCACAGCCTTGCCTCTTGAGGTATTCAGCAACCTCAAAGGTCTTCCTCTGAATTTTTGATTTCAGCTACTGTGCCCTCCTGGCACGTCTTTGTCTGACTCCATAGAGTTCAGAAATGCACCCTCTGTGCATGGCTATCAGAACCTGCAACATTCTGTCACACCCTCCTGGTGTGAAGCCTCAAATACCTCTCAAGTTTGAAGCCAAAACAACTCCTGCAAATTCATAAACTTAACATACATTCACAACACATAAAGAACACTCATAGAAATTCATTCAACACATGAAAGATGCAGGAAAAAATGTTGTTTATATTAAAATGGCAAATGCATGTTTACAATGGTGTTCTTGAGCACAACCTGTTACAAGGTCTCAACTCCTTCTCTTCTGCTCTCTACTCACAGACTCTAACTCTTACCAACTCTCTCTCTCTCTCATTCTACTAACTCCTCCCTAAATGAGATCGAAATTGATCTTTTACATGAGGGGCTCTTCGAGCTCTTCCCTCCAATCTACCGACCCTATTCAATTACATTGAATGGGTTGTCTAGTCCACAAATCAGATCTAGATCTCAGCCTTACAAGCATTAAGGCCTACCTACTCTAATGCCTGCACAAAGGCACGGCTCCATGGCTCAATAACCTACAACATTAATTACATTCAAATTCAAAAACGAGGGTTGCGCCTCTCTTAATCCTTGAATGCATGCGCTGACGTGGCTGGCTGGCTGGCTGACTGACATGGAGAGATGCTCCTACATCACTGTGTTATCACTTTTGTCATTGTTATACATAGTTTTTTAATTTATTTCTAGAACATGGATGCCAAAAATGATAATGGGATTATGATGGGGGTATAATGAGCGAAAAGTGGTAGCATGAGAGGGAATAAAATATGGATATTGTGCATATAAAAATAAATCAAATCAAACAATCAAACATAACTATGTTCATTCCTCCATAATTCAATAAGCATTCACTTTTAAAACCACATATAAACTGTCACTTCTTTTACATATTGCTTGTTGACTTTCAAAACAAAATTCATATGCCCATAAATACTCAATTAAAGTGGCCTTTGCATCCATATAAACTTATACAACAATCATAATAACAACATTTCCATTTATATGATAAACACAACAACCTTTTGAACCACATTCATTCATATTCCAATGCTAAATCCTTTTCCTTTTAAAACCAAATAGAAATATGCACAGTGATTCCAACCATCCACATCCAATATTTATTCCTTAAACTCAAATAAGTATAGGCCTAGTATTAACCACCATTTGTCGATTTTCCAAACACTATTCGACATAATCAACTAGGCATTAAAACTCATAATTAGGCCCCAATCCATTCACACATAGGTTTTCATCCAATATAATCAACATAAGTATTGATTCGAAATAACATTCAACCAATAACATGCAAGTATGAGCCTAAGATTCTCATAAATTTAACATGGACAAACTTCTTTTTAAAAAATTCCCAACAAGAGACAAAGCCAAATCGTGCCCAATCGACCAAGAAAATACATAGTTCCCTTTACCCTCGACAGTATTTGCAACGATATCAAGATCATTATTAGGGTTTAAAAACAACACACAAAGAGTAATAACAGATGGCTCAATCAAAGGAATAAGTCCTCGAAGACACAGACAACTCGTGCCTTCAAAAATTCACCACAGATAAGTAACATGTAACAACTCTTGATAGTGAGGTTATCAAATGACATTCAACCACCTCCAACAGAGAATGAGAAGAAGTGAACACTTAATAACATTGTAAAAAGAATTTCCAAGCATAAACCATGGCCAACCAAAGCATATGTAAAGTTTCCATTAAATTTTTGGTTGATACTAAACTCGACTGTGCAATTCTTCCCAACAACAACGATAATGAGGGAAACACCATGATAAATAACATCTCGGGGCTCGACCAAGAGATGGAAAGAAACACTCCAACTCTTAAAAGTTCACATTGCAACCCGGAGAATCAAAACATATCAATCATAGAGATGAAAAGGAGTGGCAAAACTTGACACAAAGACTTGGTTGTAAAAACCATGTGCAAATCTCAAAGCTTTCTAAACTATAACCATAAGTTTCCACAGAGGAACAAACCAAAATCCCCAAGCTGATCGAGCATGCCTTTCTGTGATAAACCACAAAATTCACACAACAAGGAATAACCATTCCTCTTTCTTTAAAATTCCAACAGTATAGAATATTCAAAAGAAGAACCCACAGACACAACACCGATACACAGTCTGAAAACTTAAGAAAAACACATAACTCAAGAAATTTTGAGCCAAAAATTGATTCATAACGTAGAGTAACCATCATGGATGGAAAAATAAGGAACCATACTTGGAAAATCTTGCTCGAGGGGGAGAGTTAGATTGTATCCTCATTCACAACCAAAAATCACAGAGCATCAACAACCACCAGAGCCAAAAAACCAAATGCAAGTATGGCTAGGGCGATGGGCCTCGAGGGATGTTTAAGTGATGTGAAATAAATGCACGTCTCTTCCTTCCCCAACCTCATTCAATTCAACGTACAAGCCAACCAAATCACCATAACACTAGCGATTAAATCAACCATATATTCCATTTTTATATCACATTGCATAGTGTGCCACCCTAAGTAATGTCAAACTATTTTAACAATAACAATGTGCCATAATATTACCCCATGTTCTTCCACATATATATTTTAACAAAGTGCATAAGTCTAGCAGCAAGGGTTTATGCACCCTCCTTTTGTCACAATTACACATAACCTTAGGTCTTGTGTATAGTCCTTTAATTCTAAAAATATCCCATATCATCCATTTTCAAGATCATAAGTAAAACAATTAATCCATGTTTAATTGCAATGCCAAAACAATTGATTCTTTTATCCATAAGACATACTTAATATAATTTGCGATTGGACATCAAAACTATCTAGTGCCACGCAATAATCAACCACTAGCTTATGTCATCATAACATTTTAAACCATAATTTGAAACATCGAACTGTAGAAAACTGTGTTGTTATCATCACAATAGAAACAAAATATGAGTGCAACTTATCCACCATAGAAGGGCAAGCCTACAAGGGGGTCCCACCTACTAGTTTATTATTAATATAAATAAATAATAGAGCTTGGAAATCATTTGCAAGAAATATTCATCATTGCATTTTTAAGCGTCAACAAACTGGCAACTCCACAAGGAAATTTGTTTTCAAAAGATTAAGAACTCAGATTGTCTGGTTTCGTAGACCAGGTGACATTAGATCAACGAAATAGACATCTGAATGATTATGCAATAGGGGGAAGTGATCGGTTTAAGGGAAAAATGATTTTGGATTTTGGGAATAACTCGTGGAAAGTGTTACATATGAGGGGATTATCCCTGTATGAATAGCATTTGATTAATCATAGTGAAAGCATTCTTTGCTCCAAGGAGAAAACTTTTCTGGTGTGCTCTTTTTTTATTCTCGGGCAGAGGGAAGAAAGGGAAAGCATAAAATAAGGATGAATAACCAATTATCTAATCTAACAACAATATTGGAATCAAATAGCAATTTCAATGATGTCTTCAAGGAGGGACATTATGACAGTTGTGTAACCTGATTGTTATTGATTAACAATACTTGCAGAATAACATTGCTATGGAAAAATTGATCCAAAATTTTATTTCTGACAAGAAAAGAAGTCAATAAAATAAATAAAACAATAGAAAGAAATAAACAACAAAGCGAAACCAAAGCAATAAAACAAACTATAATACATGAGTAATTCCATACAACATTTAAACTTTCAAGTTGGTTCCACATAGGGTTTTAAGTGGGAACCTTTGGTGCTATAGGAAAACAACCGCTCTTCCAAGTCCTTTAGAATATAAGAATTTGTACCCAGGACAAAAGCCATTTTAAAATGACCCATCCATAACTTTTGAAACTTTGAATGTCTTCCTCTATTAGCGTGAGATGAATCCCACAAAAATACTTTCTCAATGACCTTAAATCTGACAACTTTTGTACTTTTATTGAAATATCTTTTAACAATTTGTTGTCTTCTCTTTATGTTTTCCAAGGCAAACATCATTTGTTCCTCTAAATCCAATAGTGCATTTATCCTTTGAGAAATATTAGAAGAATTCAATTCTTCCATCTGTAGCATCAACCTTAAAGAAGAAAGTTCCAGCTCGGTAGGAAGAATGGCTTCTTGACCATAAATAAGATGAAAGGGGGTGCAACCAGTGCTCACCTTGGTGGTGGTGGGATCTTCCCAAAGGGAGTAAGTGAGGAGAGTGTGCCATTGATGAGGCTTATCTTCAATGCACCTCTTGATAATTCTAACTAGATTTTTTTTAGTAGACTCGGCTTGCCCATTCCCTTGAGGATAATAAGCTAATGAGGTAAAATGTTTAACTCCCAGTTTAGCTAGAAACTGAGTCATCTTAGAAGAAATAAAAGTGGGACCGTTGTCTGTAATAATTTTCAAAGGAAGGCCAAATCTGGAGAAAATATTAGTTTCAAGGAAAGAAATAGCCTACTCATCCTACGAATGCTTAAGAGGGACAACTTCAGTCCATTTCATAAAATAGTTTGTGGCTGTCAGGATAAAAACTTGCCCTGCTGAAGATGGAGGATTAATAGGACTGATAAAGTCCAGACTCCATTTTGAAAAAGTAAAGTCAGGGAGGATGGGTTGTAGAGGCATGGTAGAAAGACGCTCTTTCCCGGCGAACTTCTGGCACTTGTCACACGATCTTGAAAAATTATAAGAATCATGAAAAATTGAAGGCCAATAATACCCTTTTCTAATGATTTTAAAACCAATAGTTTTAGCAGAAAAGTGGCCAACCACATGAATAACATAATCTGAATATCCATGGGTTTCTTGTAACAATTTATGTTATTCCCCATTATTCACACAACAAAGTAATATACCATCGACAGATCTCCTAAACAAGAAGTATCCTAAAATGACATATCTGGAAGATTCAAGACGAAGCCTTCTCCTTTGATGAGTATCTAAGTAATCTGGACATCTCTGATTTTGCAAGTTTTACACCAGATCTTTATACCAGGGATGTTCAACTACATGAAGGATTTGACTGCCAATGTAAAACAGTGCTGACAGAGGATTATCTTGTTCATCAATTTCTTCACTTGCTTCAACATGTTGGGCCAAGTGAAGGGCTAAGTCATGTCCCTTAATGTTTTTATAAGTCACGATGGTTAAATCATGCTCCTGGATCTTGGCAAGCCAATGTGCAACTTTCCCTAAAAGATAAGTCTATGAGAGAAACAAATTGACAGTATGTAAAGGGACTTTTACCAGTGTGTGCTTACCTAAGATAAAGTGGCGAAATTTCTCAACATCTTTAACAAGAGAGAAAGCATGTTTTTCAATATAAGAGTATTTTAATTCATCATCTGACAAGATTTAACTCATGTAATCCACTGGTTTTTCGTTAGCTTGGTCATCACATTGTATGAGGATAGAAGAGAATGCTTCCTCCGTGGAATTAGTATATAGAATAGATTCTTTCTCAAAATCTGGCTTCGCCAAAACCGATGCGAAACCGATTTCCTTCTTAATCCTTATGAAATCATTCTCGACGTCATCAGTCCAAGAAAAGGAGCGATCTTGCTTAAGAAGATTGTGAATTGGTTTGACCATTACAACAAAATTAGGAACAAACCTACAGACAAAGTTGATAATGCCCATAAAGGATAGAATCTCCTTTTTGGAAGTTGGAGTAGGAAGATTTAGAATAGCAGCAATCCTTTCGGGATCTATGCTTATTCTTGAATCAAAGAAAATATGTTGAATGATCTTGCCCTTGGTAATGCCAAAAATAGACTTAGAAGGATTTAAAGAAATGTTGAATTTCCTACATCGCATGAGAACCTTTCTAAGATGACCAAAATTATCCAATTGGTTCTTTGAATATACAATCAAGTCGTCAAGATAAATCTGAATAATCTTACTGATTAGATCATCAAAATCTATCTACATATATCTTTGGAAAGTGGTCCCTACATTAGATAATACAAAAGGCATGCGTTCATAAGAAAATGTGCCCCAACGTGTAATAAAATTGGTTTTATATTTATCTGTCCTTTTTACCTTGATCTGATTATACCCAGAAAAATTGTCAAGTAAGGACATCATCTGTGACCCTACAACTTGCTGCAAAATCATTTCCATATTAGGGAGAGGAAAATGGTCTTTCACGCTAGCTCTATTTAATGCATGGAAATCAATGCACAATCAGATCTAACCAGTTGTTTTTCAAAGAGGAACCAAATTGGAAACCCACTCAGAATAATTAACATGGAAAATTATCCCAACCTTCAAGAGTTTTTCCAACTCCTTCCGAATCGTTGCTTCAAGTGCGGGGTTAATCGATCTTTGTTTTTTTCTAACTGGTTTTATGCCCTCCTTGATAGGGATGGCATGCTATATAAAAGAAGGATCAAAACTAGGAAGATCCTCATAATACCAAGCAAAAACATCCCGAAATTCACAAAGTAACTCAGTGAATTTCGACTTCTCTTCATCAGTACATTGGGCACCTATATTAACATTCTTTGGGGAATAAGGTGTCCTAATGTTTAAGGAAATGGTTTCACCCACTTTCCTTTTCAACTCCTCTTCTTTATGTGTTTCTTTGTTGCCTACATCACTTGATGAAAATGAACTTTCTATAGGAGTCAAGCCCTTCGAAATTTTGTTGTTTTCCTTGGATATAATATCCTTGGGATTATAAGGTTCATTTTGTATGAAAGCATAGATTCTTTCATCACTAGGGAAGACCTGCCATGACTCTACATTTTTAGGGATATGAGGACAATACAAATATTGAAAATTGAAATCAGGTCTTTGTGGCAGGAGTTTCCGAGTAGGAGATGCTGCAAAAACAACTAACCTATCATCCATTGAATTCAATTCCCTTTTAACGTGAGTGATGTTAAATGACACTAAGTTAGAGATACGTGCCCAAAAATCTTGGGTGTAGCATTTCATTAACTTGTTTCTAGGAGAATATATCTTACGTACAAGGTTTACAACAAGTTTAGAGTCCCCTAAAACTATAAGGTGACCACATCCTAAATTATAGGCATTTTCAATGCCTAGCAATAATACTTCAAATTTGGTGACATTGTTTGTACAAGAAAATTATAACCTATAGGAAAAGTTGTGAATTTTACCTATAGGATAATACAATATAATTCCAGCTCCATTACCTTTGTTGGAGCATGAACAATCAAACTGCATATGCCACATCCCATCCTCTAGGTCAATTTGTTCCAAGGTAGTGTTGTCCTCATTGCCAAAGATGGAATACACTCCTAAGTCCTCCTTGATATAATTTGCATTAGGCTATGGGATGATTTCTATATAAGGTGAAATTAGTCCCTCCCTTAGGACTATGATGTTCATCCCATTCCAAGGAACAGATAAGTGTGTCTCGTCAAGTGAGAGGTACCCACCTGTCAAAGCTTTCCAGTCTCTTCCTAATATGATTGAATAATTACTCACTGGCATGTCAATTACCTGAATATTAGGGGTGGTCCTTATTTCAGGATGCGCAAACAAAACCAAATTCATGTCCTTGATCTCACCTATGGTAGATTGTTGTAAGCTATTATAAGAGAGAATCCTTTTGGTATTTTCATTCGTACAAGACAAGACTAGCTCTTCCATAATAATTTTCGACATCATGCTTGGGCCCAAACCACCATCAATATTACAGCAATGGGTTATTTTGTCCATAATCTTTACAGAAATGAAAAATGGAGGTTCTTTACAGGGTGTCTAAAACTATTTACACCTACTTTATTTACACTGGAATCCTCTTCTTTTACCTCTTTAGAGAGATTGGCTATGTTGGAAGTTTTTCCTTCCATGTAATTTTTTAGATGCTTTTGTTTCTCAGGGACAACAACCATGTCCAAAAGAGTAGCATTGGCTTTGATACTAGCCAATTGGTTGAGAAAATTGTATTTGGAAGAGGGAAGAGGAATGATTCCTTGACTATAAAGGGTATTGGTAGCTTGTACAATAGCAATTGGTGAAGATTAGCTTGGGATAGAAGAAGTACGAGGGGGATCATATTTTCCTT
Organism: Picea sitchensis; assembly: GCA_010110895.2. Classification (NCBI taxonomy): domain Eukaryota; kingdom Viridiplantae; phylum Streptophyta; class Pinopsida; order Pinales; family Pinaceae; genus Picea; species Picea sitchensis. Next base: position 16,375 of record SNQJ01S0184702.1, read on the forward strand.
TTGAAGCATAGGATTTATTCCTAATGTTTATGATCATGACATCCTTTGTTTCTACGAAATATAGACCAAAAATGGTAGTTTCAGGCATTTTTCCGAAGATTTTATCTCTGACACTCTTCTTTACCTTATGAGTACTTTCCTCATGGTGTTCCTCGCAAAAGTTACACCAACTATGAGGCATGATGGCTTTAGGCTGAAAGTTGTTTTCATTAGGATTCCTAAAGACTTGTGAAGAAGAATATGAGGCCCCGGGAGTAAGTGAAGGGACATTTCTTTTTCTCTCATACACTATAATTTGGTTATTCATATCTTGTACAATATGTAAGAGGGCATATACGTCTGTTTGTTTAATTGAGTCTCCTTTGGGAAGACATGTTCTCTCATGTTGTTCTTCATACTCAATACAAGTATGAAGAGTGGAACCAATATTGTCAATATATTTTTCTTCAAGCCTATGAAGATAAGGGGAAGGTAGAGCATTATAGTAATGCATAAAAGCAGCTTGGTTCTGGGGGCAAATAAGTTCGGGAATTTGATTATATAAATTGGTGAAACACAAGTTAAAAGACTTGATAGTCTCATTGTCTTTATACACAATTTTATTGTATTCCCTTAATTGTTCGACCAAGCTCTTAGATTGCCCATAAGTCGATTTGAACCAATAAACTAACTCTTCCCAAGTGGAAAGAATCTTGGGATGAAGATCAAAGAAATCTGCCACTGCTTTCCCTTCAAGGGAATTAACAAATAAGCACATACACGTATCATTTTCATTAGCTCCTATATTGTGATAGGCATTAGAAAATTCCACCAAGTGTTCATTTGTAGTGACCTTGTTACTTCCAGAAAACCTAAGGAGATGCTCTTTTAATTCAGGAAGTGGACGAGTAGCAAGTGCTAGGTTCAGAGGAGAGGATACATGCCACGGGGTAGTAGTAGCATCTTCTTCGAATTGAAAGAGTCCATACTTATTAATGACCTTAGAAGGGTTTGTAGTTGATTGGAATAGAATTTGATGATTATACAAGCTTCCAATCACTGATGAGGCCGAGGTTTGAGAAGTTGAGGTACCTCCAGTGCCACGAGAGCCACCATCACATGCCATTTTGTGAATGATGGGTAGGGGTGAGAAAGATGAACTATTTGAATCAGACATAGTTCTCCTTAGAGTACCCTATTGGGATAATAGAATAACGTTCTTTATTCCTACTTCAGTGATAGGAGTGATTTCAGGAGACAATCCTCTTCTTCTCCTAGAGATACGAGGATTTGAGGTCATGAAAAGAAAAGATAAAATTTTTAGGGAAGAGAGATATTATAAATGATTCCTAGGATGCCTTTTTCTGGCCTTCCAACATTCCTGAACACTTATGTCTTGTTCAATTACTACCCACGAGCGTTCAAGCTCAACCTGGGTATTAGCAGTCTCTAATATGGTATTGAATAAGGTTAAAGCAATGTTGGTTTGGTATTTAAAACGAATCTCAATATTGGGCTTCCTTGTAACTAGTATTATCACAAAGAAAAGAAAACAGTCAAATAATCAAAAGAAAAAACATAAAAAATATGAAATGATAATGCAAATTCAATCAACCAAAGAGATATGGATGATCTCCCCAGTATGGTCTCCAAAATAAATGTTGAGGAAAAGATATGAATTATCTTATTCAAGCATTTTTGAATCTTGCCTGGCTAAGACAAGATAGTCGGGAATATCACCCTATGTTTTATAGCCTCAAAAATATTTTCCCAATCCACAAGTATTAATTACAAGGGTTTAGGCTGATTTTTTTATGAAAATAATGTTGCAAAATAACATAATTTTTTTATGTAATTTTATGAAAAACATACAGATTACAGAAAGTAAATGTGGAGATAAAAAAGAAAAAGTAACCAAGTCACATGTACACACAAATGAGACAGAATAACAATCTACTTTATTTCATTCCAAGAAATCAAAAGTATCTTTCTCTTTACAAAACTCCTATGAGGGCATGGACCAAATTCTAACTTAGATATCCTCGATGAAAACCATACAAAAGGAAACTGACAAGAAGTAAAAACTAAACTTTATAATCTAGATCATCTTGCCACAGACTGCTGCCAATTTGACTCTACAAAATATCCTTTATCAGCTATGAAACTTAATCCATAAACACAAAAGTATACACAGACTATCAAGGATGGATCAACACCTCTAAAAGAAGCATCTGAATGATTTGGTTCAGTTCTAAACCTTGTTGTCTACATTAGGAAACTGCTATCAAAAAGAGAATTAGGCTTTGAATGAACTCAAGAATGAATTAAAATTGAAAGTATCTCATGAAAACAAAAGAGCAAACCTAAGTTTTGGTTTCTCCTTCTATTCTCTAGTTCAACTACTTTCTTTAGTTAAGTTAGTTTAACTTAACTAATTTAGTTTAGGAGAAATAATAATAATAATAATAATAATA